>JAANDG010000410.1:0-135904 GCA_036852015.1 Pelodera strongyloides | reverse complement strand
GATTTATGCAAATTTCTTTTCAATTGTTACTTCTGTTATTGAACAACATGTTCCTTATACGAGAATTCATATGAAAACAGAGCAATATCCCAAGCACATTCAAAATTAATTCATCATAAGAATCGTTTATCGCGTAGTTATATTTGCACCCCAAATGCACAATCGAATCTCGAATTAGTTCGTATTTCTGCCATTCTACAAAATCACATAAGAAAATTTCTCGCTGCTAAAGAAAAGAAAAACTTTGGTAGAAATTTTGGAAGCAAACGATTTTATAATTACGTAAATTCTCGAATTCGTTCCAAGGAGTCAATGGCAGCAATATATGATTCAGATAACAATTCTATGGCTTACGGTAAAAAAGAAAAATCTGAATTGCTTTCGAAACAATTTTTGTCTGTTTTTACATGTGATAACGGAAACTTTCCTACATTGATAGGAACAAATAGGAGGTTTCAACATTGTTTAATGAGAACCCTTTTACCATATGAGGTAGAAAAGGAACTCAGCAATCTCAAATTCTCCTTATCTGATACTTCTGACAAAATTCCTCAATTATTCCTCAAAAAGTGTCGCCAACAATTAGCAGAACCATTGTCGTATATATTTAATCTATCTCTTGAGCAAGTTGTAGTTCCTAATATTTGGAAACAAGGTCTTGTCACACCGATTCCAAAAACAAAAAATCACCACGCTACCTGTTGACTACAGACCAAATTTCTTTACCTCCACTAGCAATGTCTCGAAAAGTTTGTATTGAGAGAACTTCAGAAATGGATCAAAAAGCTCAATATTCTTCCACCTGAGCAATACGGTTTTGTCAAAGGGAAAAGCTCGATCTCCAACTCTTAGAATGCCAACATATGTATGTGCAACAAATTGATGACGGAGGCTATGTCGATGTCATATACATAGATTTAGCTAAAGCATTTGATTCTGTGAGCCATGAAAAGTTGATTTATAAGATCCGGTCTCTTGGACTACCAACCCAACTTGTGCATTGGGTTCAATCCTACTTAGAGAACAGAACTTTTCGTGTAAAAGTAGATGATGTGCTTTCTGATGAATATCCCGCACCTTCTGGTGTTCCTCAGGGAGGGTCCTAAGCCCAACTCTATTTATATTGTATCTTTCTGACCTACCCAAATTTTTAGCTTGTTGTCCTAACGTCAAGGTTTCTATTTTTCTGATGACGTAAAACTTTTTCTACGATATTCTAATACCTCTCCATCGTTGGTTGATGAACTAGATTTGTGCCTGTGTAAATTAGAAGAATACTGCGTTAAATGGCAATTGAAAATTGCACCTCTTAAATGTGCTTCTTTACATATTGGTCGAAACAACCTCACAATTTTTATAGCATACAAGGCCAGCTTGTGAAATCTAAAAATTCGGCGCGTGATTTAGGTGTAATATTTGACGAGTCCTTGTCCTTTTCTGAACATATTTCCATTACCACACTAAGGCACTCCGCTGCTTCTATGGTATAAATAGTACCCTGCAACTAAGAGACCCCCGTCTTCTCATAAAGGCTTACATGTATGGGTTCTACCTATACTCGAATTTGACTCATGTGTTTGGAATCCATACTTATCGATCCATATAAAGCAACTGGAAGATGTACAGGCTACATTACGTGGATCATTTTCAAAAAATGTGCAAAACCAGGTATTATTATTCCGAAATACTCTGAACGGCTCAAAATATTGGGTCTAAAAACTTTACAAGAACGGCGCATTCAAAAAGACCTCATTACATCTTTCAAAATCATAAAGCGTGAGGTGGATATAGACAGTAGTAAATACTATGCGTGGAGGCCAATGAGCAGATCAAGCTACTTTAATCTGAGTATTGAATTCAGTCGCAAAAAGTCAAATTTCACTCTTTCTTTATAAGAACGGCGAGGTGGCTTTAAAACGCAAATTTTCCGCTAGACGCGCTAGTGTCGCAAAATTCTCATGTCTTTAAGAAAAAACTGAAAGCAATGATATCCTTGAATGTCTCGGAGTTGAAAAAATGGAAAATATTATCTCTGTTAACCGCTGATTCATTTAGAATACGCTGACTATCAATTAGTGGAATTTAAGCATGCTGGAACGACTACGGCAACAACGAGGATAAATCATAATTCTTTCCTTCTACTTTCACTTGCCTTTCAAAAACATCAATCACTATGCGCACAGTGCTGTATGCTCAGGCATTATACAGGTTTATACATTTCTCGTGAAGAATAATAAGAGTTCTACAAAGCAGTTAACCCTTTTTTCCTATACACGTTTATAAATGGTTAGCTACGCAGCGCTGCGACCTGCGGGTGGAGGGTAGTGACGATGCTAGGCCCAATTTTTTTGATGGCCCTGAGATGTATCTACTTGTTTATTATTGCATGTTTTTACATTATGGTGGCCGTTGAAGGATTGTTGAGAAACGTGGACACGTAGTTCTTTGTTGAGGTAACGTGGCTCAACTAACTAAACTACAAAATACGGTTTGGTGTTTGTGTGGGACCAAATTCTTTGATTCGCTATCAACATCGTTTTCTTTGTTAACTCTTGTGGAATTACAATCTATATACTGTTGGTGGAAATTATATCCTAGTACCTATAATATTATCTACTTTGATTTTTCTTTTTCATCGTCTCTCACGGCGTTGCGCTCTTTTTAATGAGTATAATAAATATTCAAATATATGCATCCCTAGAGATATCACTATGTGACTATATCTCCGTGTTCATTCCCCCTTATATACTTGTACAATATGGGGTTTCCAAGTGTGGTAAAAATTTACTGTATTTTGGAACTACACGAGAATATTTTTTAATTTTCCATATTATGTATGCAAGTTTCGTACAGTCGTATTGACAGAATAAATACAGTCGTATTGACAGAATCACATCGAATCTTTGCGATACTTGGAAACCTCATTATAGCCATTACACTTTCGAAACCACATATTTTTGAAACACCTTCCTATACTTTCATCTTGACACCCTGCTTACGTACGCTTGCTTTGCAAACTGTAAACAGCCCAGATATTGGCACAACCGAGAAGTCAACACTAAAGGATGACTGTTTTCCAAGCTTCTTTTTGCTAGGCTTATCTGCCTACACCTGCCAACTGCACGCATGTAACCTACGCTTCCCATTCTGGTGATTGAACTGACATGACCATGACATGAAATATACCAAATGCAAATCTTTTTTCCCCATTTTTTCCCCAAATATTTATTCCCATTATCCATATGGATGCGTTCATATAAAAACATTTTCGTTTTTTATTTGTTGTGTATGTCTAGACGGTGTTCTTTCATGAGCGCCTAGGTTTCAAGAATGAACATTATCATGAAAACGGTATTAAAGGGTCAGGCCCATCTCAAATGACCCCTATTTTTGATGATTCCATCTGGTTCTCCATGTCAAATATAGTAGGATACGATATTTTTCTAATTTTCAAGTGCAAAATTCAGGCAGTATTCAGCAATTTGCCATTGCCAGTCATACCCAACTATTTATCGCAGTTGTCACGCCCCTTCGCGCTAATTGGGCAATATGCTCTGTTGGGCGTGGCAATTGTGATATTCGCCAATGAGCGCGAATGGGCGTGCCAACTGCGATAGATAGTTGGGATGACTGCCCACGGTAAATTGCTGAATAGTGTGTGGATTTTGAGCTTGAAAATTAGAAAAATATTGCATCCTACTATATTTGAAAACAAATTGCGTAAATGCTGGCTTGCAAGCCGGCAAACGAATAGTAAACAATCATATTAGCTTTCACAAGTATGGTATTGCTGACGTTGTAGAATTGTAGACAAGTAAATTTTGATAAAGTCTTCAATATGTGTGGAAGGTAATTGCAATTATGCACACGGAATTCAACCTAAGAGCAGCCAACGTTGTAGTCCGACGCTCTACCGACTGCACCACTTGAGTTTGAAACCTGGATCCTTGGCTTGGGACTGCTTACGAAGACTCGGAAAGCTTACGAACGGTGCTTTCAGGCAAATGACTTTCAGGCATAATTGCAAGGGTAATTACGACATGGATATTGGCCTAAGTAACACTATTTTTTCGTCGCCGTTTTACTCAATGATGGAGCACTTCCTAGCAAAAAAATTTCAATGCTATGTTGCTATGTACTACTTTTATTCAGATATTAAAAACGCAAATTATACAAAAGGGACAGAAAGGTGACCGCGTCCCGTTAATTCCCTCCGCTTTCTGCATTGTAAGCCTACATATGTATATTCCAAGAGCCGGACTTTACAGCGACCAAGTTCACGACTCCGATTCCTTAAGGGGAAATATTCCCTGGGGACTGAAAATAGCATTCTCATGTGAGACACGCAGAGAAAAAGACGGGGAATTCTCCATGGGGAATTGAGTGGTGAATATAGTCTTAGAAGTTTTTCACTAATAAGTGTTGCGAATTAATATCATCATTTTCGTAGTCAGACGCATCAATTTACATGAGGTCTCAAAGGAGGGCTCTAAACACAAATAATGTTATTTTTATATTTGTACATAAATAGACACAATTTGAAACGGCCTTCGATGTCACTGGAGAGGTTTGCCACAATTAACTAATTTCGTATTTTGCTTTGCTCCCTCAGGACCTAAAGTCCCTAGTCTAAATGGGTAAATTACGTTACTGGATTGCCAAAAGCGTAAATTATATAATCTTATTATTTTTATTAACAGCGCAACGGAGCTTATTCACTCGCATTTATTGTATTAATATAGAAGTCTAGTGGTCTAGTTCAGTTTCACGGATTAATATTCAAATTAAAACAAAGATCATACAATGAGCAGACTTTGTGCTTCATGAACCAGCTAATCCGAGGTACTTGTGGGATATATAATGTATGTACTTTAAAGGGTCAGGCCCATTTCAAATAACCCCTATTTTTGATGATTCCATCTGATTCTTCATGTCAAATATAGTAGGATACGATATTTTCTAATTTTCAAGCGCAAAATTCACGCAGTATTCAGTAATTTACCATTGCCAGTCATACCCAACTATTTATCGCAGTTGTCACGCCCCTTCGCGCTAATTGGGCAATATGCTCTAGTGGGCGTGGCAATGGCGATCTTGGCCACTCAGCGCGAAGGGGCGTGCCAACTGCGATAAATAGTTGGGTATGACTGCCCATGGTAAATTGCCGAATAGTGTGTGAATTTTGCGCTTGAAAATTAGAAAAATATTGCATCCTACTATATTTGACATGGAGAACCAGATGGATCATCAAAAATAGGGGTCATTTGAAATGGGCCTGACCCTTTAAAGCGAAATACCGGCCGCTTTTTGAAACGCATCGTGGACAACTAATTCTTACATACTTGTGCAAATTTGTTCGAATTTAGTTTTTTTTTTTGCTCTATTTTATGTTCATTTGCATGAGCTGTGTAAGAATGCTGGTGCACTCGGTGTGCTTCAAAAACCGGACGGTATATGATGAGCTTATCCACCCCGCATCAATTAAGCATGGGTAATAGAAGGAGCAAATACGATGTTCCTTACCGTTTCACAATTTTCTTGCAACATTAGAGGGTATTTTCCCGTTCTCAGATTGCATTCCTTGGGATTTTTTACGTTGCCAATTAGATTTAATAGTTACTTACGCTGGCTACCCATTCACCTGTCAACCAGTTTTCCGTAAGCAGAATATAATAATAATAATTTATTACACCACAAAGGTGCGCACAAACATACATAATTAAGACAATAAATACAGTGAAGACAGAAAAACGGTAATAAGGGACATAAGGTACATGTGTAAAGGTAAGCGGAAATGCTGGGGCATCGAACAAAGGTAGTTAGCCGAGCACTGTAAACCCGGCAGCTGGACACTATCGTCACTAACACACATAAGCGTGCACAGACCCAGGGTTACGTCAGTGGCTAAATTCACCGAACGACCTAGGCGCAATACTTGCATTTATAACTGTGACACGTGTGAAAGTGAATTGACTGTGCGATCCAATTTGCTACACAATGGGTTTAACTGGCATAGGCATTTCAGTGGAAGTGTGTTCGCCCAGAAGCAATCCATACACATAAATTGTTCGGGTAAATCGAATAGGTGTATAAACAAGCCAAGTGGAATAGTCATGGTTAATATGCCAGATAATTTCAACGGGGAATATTAAGGTCCAAGAGAGTTATTATATCAAGTTTTTCCAAGCGAGCTTTGAATGTGTCCACAGAAGGAGCTCCAAAAATATCTGGTGGCAACTTCCGCGACCATTTAGTCACTCTGTGAAAGAACGAGTGCAACAGAGCATTTGAGCGTGTGAACGGAGTTGTAAGCTGAAAATAACGATTCCGGCCGAACCCGGGCCTCCAAACAATATATTTGCTTGGACGCAACCGAGTCAAGCCATTTAGCACCCTAAAGAGATAGCACAAATCGATATTAGCACGACGAACTGTGAGCGATTTCAAGTGAAACATTTCTAAACGACAGGCATAGGATGGCAAAGAAAAGGTATTATTTCGGACAACGTGACAACGGTAATATAGTAATCTGGTGAACAAGCGTTGTACTTTTTCAAGCATAATTACAAAACGTTTATGATGAGGATTCCAAACAGGCACAAAAAATTCTAACAATGGGATAACATAAGAATTAAATACAGTAAGATAAATTTCGGGCGATTTTACAGACAGTGAACGAAATAAAAGGTGAACTTTGGAGATTGCGGAGGAAACAACCTTTTGGATATGTGTTTGGAAGGACATTTTGTTGTCAAAGAATACCCCAAGGTCTCGAATGGTATCGACGGGGTTTATGACCACGGAATTCACAGAATAAGAGGATGGAGTAGGAGAACGTCCTAATCGAAGATAATAACATTTGGTAGGTGCAATATTGAGTTGCCACTGAGTACACCAATTGGAGAAGATATTAATAGATTCTTGTAATTTGGCTTCTACGACAGTATCACCTTTTTCCCTAACTGCATATAGCTTGATATCATCAGCAAACATCCGTACATGTATAGATGGATGAATAGACAGTAGTGAGGGGAGTTCCGAACATATAAAGGAACAGAAGAGGACCGAGTATAGATCCCTGTGGAACGCCCGATGGCGATGCAAATGTTTCAGATAAACTATGACCAACTTTGACTTGGTAAGTACGATTTGACAAGAATGATTGTATCCAATAAAGAAGGTTTCCAGAAATACCAAGCAGGAAAGAATGTGAATAAGCTTAGAGTGACATACAGTATCAAAGGCTTTTGCAAGATCAAAATATATCACATCAACACACTTGCCATTAGCAAGGGCTGATAAAAAATCAAATTGGCAATCAATTAATTGATCGCACACAGAACTTTGACGGATAAAACCGTACTGTTCAGGAGGTAAGAGGGAGTACAAGTTCAAATGCTCAATAAGTTTGCGAGAAATGATTTTTTCCATAACTTTGCAGACTGCAGAACTAATGGAAATAGGACGAAAATCATTGGGCATTTTAGGAGAGCTAACCTTGGGAATTGGAACAACATAAGAAACTTTCCACTGATGTGGCACTGTAGAATACAGGTGTAAATCGGCAGTGTAAGCCATGAGTATTGCTGTTGTACTTTTTGCTCCGCATACGATTTTGAAACGCCCAAGTCTGAACTAAAGTGCATATAATTAGCAACGTGTTATTTAATTATTCCAATTGAAACCATAAACCAATAGAGACCGTGTAGTTCACTCAGAATGAGGATTGCGCGCCCTTTAAACGCTTAAAAATATTTGAGCGAAGGCTTACTAATACCACATTATATTCTGAATATTCCCTGCACCCAAATCCAAATGTGTTGTTTGTACCATGCAATATTTTATTTTTGTTTTACTAAAAAACCGTGACGTCAGCCTGCCTATTGTCTCACGCGGTACAAAGAATATGAATTGCTAATTATCCATGCGGAAAAAGCAATTGCACCCGTAGAAAAATATCTCTATTTTCTCGTATTGTGACTTAAATTTAAATGCAAAATTCTCGAAATTGTAGCCCAGTGTTGTCGTGTCGCGGGCCATGTTGCCGTGTATTATTGCCCGGTTTTTTCCTACAAAATAAAAATGTTGAAACTTGTTTTTTGTAACATTTATCATGTGGTCGTCAAGAGTAATGATCACTTCATAATATGGCATTGGGCTGTTTTTAGCTTCAGCATATGGTAGTATTGATATTCTTATGAGTTTACAAGTATGCTGAAAACGTACAGTATTTTGGTACACGAGAATCTTTTTTTTATTACATATGCAGGTTTCGTGTAGAATACGACAGAATCACACCGGTTTTTTTTTGGGATTCTTGGAAAGCCGCCTATTCATATGCCAATTAGTATAGCTTCGCGAACTCGCCCTTGTTGAAGTCATATTTATATTGTATAATGTACACGAAATATTTTGATTTCCCTTGAGTATTTTTGTCCAGCCAGCTTGCTTCAACTTTTTCTCTTTTACTTTTTACTTATTCATATGTCGTTTTTAATATATAAAAATTCTGATGTGTGGGCGATGTTAACATCGATCTTTTTTTTTTACATAGTATTTTTTATGTATCGTTTTATCTTTTTTTAACTACTTTTTTTTCGTAATTTGTTTGACTACTTTTGAATCCACGTTTCACGTTTCACGTTTCACGTATGCATAAAATAAAATAAATGGCCTAGGAAGTCGCCGCAGGCGGCGTAGCCGTCTGGTATTATATTTTCACATTACAGATTTGCACGGTTGTTTATCATGGCCAGAAGCGAGGTTATTGCGCAAGAAGTTTACCGACCGGATTTAGTACAAGTTATGCAGGTAAGATTCAATACATAGTTGCCACTTTATACTCTCAGGATTTGATTTATTTAATCTCAATAAACATTTTAATCAATGCGTTCGCGCAGTCCTGGCGGCGCACATGCGGCCCAGAGCACACTTTCGGCTTGGTGCACTGACAAAGCAGGGAGGTGCGGCGGCGAAACCCTGGCTTATGTGTACTTTTATAACAAAATTTACACATCACATATCACATTACTCGCTTTGTCTTTGGTTTGCTTTGTAGGTTGTAGGTAATAATTTATATTAGCATCTCATTAATATTACGTACAAACGATGTGTTCCTGAAATATATACTACAAATACTTCCAGCTAATCGAGGTGATATCCGTGTGTTTCCTTATTTTCTCAGTTTCAATTTACATACGAATTTTGCGGAAACGACAGGTTTGTCCATTTTTACTTTGTAGTTTGTAGCTTGAGGAACTAAATATAACTGAAATCGGTTGCCCTTATCATAAATACATACCGACCGAATCGCATAGTGTAAGTGTTCCCTTATGATTTTACGCTTGCAATCGATACGACTCATAAGCGACATAAGCGGTACTGACCTCGCTCTTAGTATATAAAGACGAAGAGTTTGAAATTTTGTATATGTCCGCAACGGTGTTCCATGAAACAAATTGAACCTTGAAGTATTGGAAAGTCACCTCAAGCCGCGATAGCCGTCTGGTAATTCTTATATTTTAGTTCTGCCACCCTAGCCTACTCTTCCTGCTAATTGCGCAACCGTGCACACAAGTTGCAAGTCTCATTACGCGTGCGGTTCGCATTATAGCCCAGCATTTTGTTACCTTGGATGATACCATGCTAAAGGCGCTGAATTATGTCTGCGATATGGGTAAATGTTATTTTAGTGATATTAGTTGAGGAATAGTCACATATACGGATTTTCTGTCCCACAAAAGCGTTAACATTCGGAAAATTAGGGAGGAAATCTGGAAAACACATGAAAGAATTCCTAGGAATCTGGCAATTAAACCAGAGGCCAGTTCCAATAAAATTTACCGCTGGGGTAGGTTACAGGCGTCTGCTGTTTAGCGTGCTCTCTCGCTTCCTCTGCTTTCGACAGGCTGCGAGAGAAAGCCGAGAGAGCACGCCAAACAGGAGGCGCCTGTAACCTACCCCGGCGGTAAATTTTATTGGAACTGGCCTCAGTTTAAAAAAACGATGTTATGCAGTAGAATTCGTGGTTAGCTCTTTGGATGAAGCGCAGGTTTATATATGGTCCGCAAACGGTGTATTTAGGTGAAACTAATATAGAGATAAGTAAAACAACTTAAAACTGTAATTATATGACTTCCAGGGCTTCCAGGGTTTACCTAGTGAGGCAAAATCCTAACTTTCTCGATGTTCAGGTATAAGTACCACCTTTATCATCGTACTAGCATACGCAATTGAACGGATCGTAGCGATAAAGTGCGTGACGACGTACGAAATGAAAGTTATACAAAAAAGCCATCTGGGAATTGCTTTATACCTTGGATCGGTGGGATTTGATGCAGAAATTATAGATAATTTTTTTGTTAGTTATTTTTTAGAGATGTAGAGTTTAGTTTAGATGGTGTTTTTTTAGAGTTTTTTGTTTTAGATGATTTTATTCATTTTATTTTGTTATTTTAGATTTTTGTTAGCATAGATTACAAATTATACGATCGTTTACCATAAAAACCACTTTTATAAATGCTTCCCACTTACTTTTTTTATTAATTATGTACACTTTTAGTTGATCTATTCCGCTCTACTAATTGGTCTGTGGTATGCAAATTTTCTAATTAACCCAGTTGCGTACGGTATGCAGTATTTTTTATTCACCATCGCAAGTATCGTAAGTTTTTAATTGAGCCCTAAATGCAACTGTATTTACAAATTTAAAGGGAAACGTAGCAAAACAATCGTTCTGGACGTTCTTTTAAAACGATATGCCAGCTGCTTCTTGAAACAAATGCTGGCCAACTGCATTTCCTGAGTTTGTATGAAAAAGGTTAAGATTAGACCCGTCTTCGCAAGAGATCTGAACTCCGCGCGGGTCCCGTGCCTGAAATACACGGTCCGGCCGGCCCGGTGTGTTTGGCTTGGCGTATACAAATCAGTATAACAGTACTGAAAGTTGAGCATAATCGCCCAGAGATGCTACATAAGAACATCCTGCGTTTAAATGACATTTTCAGTTCTTTATCTCTCTGAAATGTTATAGTCGAAGGGTGTACCGCGTTGTCGCCGCAAGGAAGGAGTCTACTGTGAATGAGAGGTAAGCGAACAGTGTGTGTGTGTGTGTGTGTGTGTGTGTGTGTGTGTGTGTGTGTGTGTGTGTGTGTGTGTGTGTGTGTGTGTGTGTGTGTGTGTTGTGTGTGTGTGTGTGTGTGTGGTGTGTGTGTGTGTGTGTGTGTGTGTGTGTGTGTGTATGTGTGTGTGTGTGTGCGTGAGTCTGTGTCTGTGTGTGTAGTTGGGTGCGTGTACGCGAGAACCCTTCCAATACATACAAGTTATGCCCAATAATCTTATATCAGGTTCGAATCCGCACGTAACCTGAAAGCAGCGCATCTACTACTTTATCTCGCACCCTACAAGTGCATAACGAATTTTATCAGTCTTACCTTTTATTATTGGGTTTTCGAAATGCACACCCCGGTTTATTACCCGTTTTACACGGTTTTCTACTTTTATTTCTATCATATTCAGGTGAACGTTTGCAAAAAAAAGGAATAATGTCAGCTATGCTATAACCGCTAAAAAAATTGTTTGAAAACTCTATGTAACGAAGTTTTCATTACTCTCTGTACCTCGTTGTCGCTGTGTTTATAGGGACGTATTAAATCCATATATCACTCTACTTCGGGGTTTAGGCACTTAGTCTTAGTAAACAGCTTTAAAGCGAAATACCGGCCGGTTTTTTAAACGCATCTCAAGTACTTGTATTCCTATGCATTTATGCAAAGTGGGGTCTAATTGGGGTCTAGTTCTTATTCTAATTTTCGCTCATTTGCATATGCTGAACAAGAAAGCAGATGTACGCAATGCATTTCAAAAAACCCGCCGGTATTTCGCTTTAAAGGGATCAGCTCACCTTAAATTGTGTCTGTTTTTTTTGTTTCTTAATTTTCTATAAGGATAGTAAAAATTTGGAATAGAAAAAGTAGTGTTGAATTTCAATACTCACGAAGATATTGGGTGATAAAGTGGTGGATTGATCGGGCCGAAATGCAAAAAGGGCAATTGTCCTGCCTTGTTTGTATAGGATAATTGCCCTTTTTGCATTTCGGCCCGATCAATCCACCACTTTATCACCCAATATCTTCGTGAGTATTGAAATTGAACACTACTTTTTCTATTCCAAATTTTTATTATCCCTTATAGAAAATAAAGAAACAAAAAAAACAGACACAATTTAAAGGGTCAGGCCCATTTCAAATGACCCCTATTTTTCCTGATTCCATCTGATTCTCCATGTCAAAAATGGTAGGATGCAATATTTTTCTAATTTTCAAGCGCAAAATTCACACACTATTCAGCATTTTACTGTGAGCAGTCATACCCAACTATCTATCGCAGTTGGCACGCCCGTTCGCGCTGATTGGCCAATATCGCAATTGCCACGCCCAATAGAGCATTTTGCCCAATTAGCGCGAAGGGGCGTGACAACTGCGATAGATAGTTGGGTATGACTGGCGATGGTAAATTGCCGAATACTGCGTGAATTTTGCGCTTGAAAATTAGAAAAATATGGTATCCTACTATATTTCACATGGAGAATCAGATGGAATCATCAAAAGTAAGGGTCATTTGAAATGGGCCTGACCCTTTAAGGTGAGCTGATCCCTTTAACTGATTTCGTTGTAGCTCTACCTGCAAATGCTTCTTACTCTGTGCGGGCACGATATTTTGAAAGAGGAGTTATTTAGCTTGTTCGGGAGAAGGGTGAGCTTTTGCTAATGTAATAAATTCAACTTCTTGAACGTATAAATTGTGTATACCCATAACTTATGTATGGTGCAGCGACGATGTAAGGAGTGAAACAGCTGATATTGATATTAGTTAAAGCGAATTACCGGGCGATTTTTGAAACGCATCGTGGAGAGCTGAATACTTACGTATTCAAAAACCGGTCGGTATTTCGCTCTAAGATTTAAGCTGAAACAACTAAAAATATGGATTGACTGAGGGCATATTACTTAGAAAAGCCTAGACTGCCTTTCCTTTTTACGACTGCTTGCTATTTACAGTTAAAACATCGTGAACCGGAATCGGTCACCAATATACTCGGACACAAAATGATATTCAGTGTGGAAGAAGGACGGCAGGTTGGCTTACATTTTTATGTTTTTCTCTCTTCCCCCTCTACTTTCTCTCCCTCCCGCTCTCTCTCTAGCTCTCTCTCTCTCTCTCTCTCTCTACATTCTCCGGTAATAAATTTGCAACAAAATAGCTCTATTTTAGGTCTACTACAGGCAGATGCAGGACCAATGGGGTTCCGTTAGAGCTGATACACCTTTCGGGAAAAGGGTCGAAGTTCATACACATGGCAGAAATAATCGACACATTCTACCAGAAATCACTCCCAATACCGTAGCACCGGCCAATGAACAAACGGAAGAAAGACGACAAACTACATCGGCTATAAACTACAACCGCGTGGATCAAACTACGACTTCAACTACAGACCTGCCGGTTTTAGAAAACACAAGCTATGAGAATCATGACAATAATATCATTGTACAAGAGGAGAGTAGTTCTGCTCCAGAAGGTGTGAAACAGCTAGCCTCGATCCGCCGAATTAGTATAAATAATAGTATATTCACAAAACCCATGGACCAAGTCTCAGAAGTAGAGACTAGACTGAGCTGAGAATTTTCGATGAATTTTTTTTTTCTTTTTTTTTCTCTCTCTCCCTTTCTATGTGTTCTCTATCCTCTGTTATGTAAGCCACACCTTACGTATACTCACGGGTTAAAGGGTCTCATGGGGAAAAAAGTTTTCCTAAATTTTCTTATACCGAAAACCGGGATTTCAGAAAAAATTATCGTGAAAACGGCATTCATTTGTGGCAAAACTCGCGTAGTTATTCGTGAGAACAGTTCCACTGGCTACCGTAGTCAGAAACAATTTTTTCGTTTTTCGAGAATAGCAGCATTTGACACCCATTTTAATAATGAACATCCTGCAGTAATGTGACGAGAAATGGACGGATATAATGGGGTTTGCAAGTATGCCAAAAACCGCGAGTTTTCCTTGCAAGTATCAATTCGCAAAATCGTGTGCTTTTTACACAACTTTACCGTATTTTTGACACATCCGCACTATAGAAAATCCGCCATCAAAAACATTTTTTGTTGAACAATTGGTCCCGTGGCGATCGGTCGTAAAAACTGCCTGTAGATATGTTCGTGTAGTGCCAAGATACGGTAAATTTTTCGATACTTGCAAGGAAAATCGGGCATACTTGCAAACCCCATGAACCACAAAAAAACACACAAAAAAAAAACATATTTTCCACGAAAATAAACCACAAAAAAAAACATATTTTCCCCTTTCTGGCTACGGTAGCTCGTGGAATCATTCTGCGACAAACAGCTCTGCAAGTTTTTGCATTTCATGATAATAGTTCTCGGAATTTCGGCATGAGAAAATTAAAGAAAGCTTTAAATTTATTGAGAGAAAAAATCCCGTGTGCCCGAAAGATTAATATTATTCCCTAAAGTGAAGAAAGATTCTACAAAAAGGTGTCCATGTCACTTATGAATAGCTTATTGATACATACTTATTACGCATTGCTTGGGGAATATAACATTGCTTCACATTCAATTGTTGAAAATATTTGTTCATTTTTCTACTGTAAGCACCAAGAATGCAACTCAACTTATCTTTTTTTCCAAAGTAATTTTTCACAAACTCGCCGTTCTTTCGTGATGTTCTATTATGCAAGTCGTTGTGGATTTTTTCTCTCAATAAATTTTGTGTTTTATTTCGCTAAAGTACATTTTGACTTTTTATAAACTTCATCTAGAGGTTTTCGTTTTTTTTTGCAATGGAACAAACACTTTACATATGAATATGAATGTGTTTATACATATGAATATTAATAAAATGATATTTCATTCTGCGTACATATTCGTTATTTTTTGTAAACCATCAAAACATACTGCACTGAATAAAAAATGTGATCTATGTGAATATGTGTAGATTTGTAACTTTTGTTACATTGTACGCTTTGTTATGCGCAATTTCAAGCGAAGGCAACCAATACAAATTGGTTTTTTTTATATTTTGGATATAAATTAAGCTGAAGTAGTGAAGTGTACTCAACCACGAACAAAACTACGAAACATCAGTACAAAACTCACAAGTTTTCAGTTATGCTCAGCTACAGTGTCATCTGTCATCGGTGCCAAATGATGCCTAAAAATGATGACCTCGGTGGGACAAGTCATTTAAGCTGTGAACACTGCATACGAGGAATAACAGACACAATTTACCATGGTAAATAGTAGGTAAATAGGAAATATACTAAATGGAAAAATATTACATTAGTGCATTTTACACCCACGTAAGAAGAGCGCATTTAACCCGCCTAATCTAACCTTTGTGCTTACAGTATTTTTTTTAAGTTTAAATTTACAGACCTCATGCTCTTGCGACACCGATAAACAGAGAACTAAGACAACCAATTTTTTCCATTCGAACGCTTCTTTTCATTAAAATATTTCTTAGTTGGGGCGTATAATTAGTGTATTTCTCAAATATAGACACATTATGGACTCGACGTCCGAAACTCCACCTGTAACCCTCCAAACTTTTGCGGTAAAGATTTTCTGTACGCGGCGAAAAAATGGGGTGCGACGTGCACGCAATATTTTTCGCATAGGTTTCGCCATACTGTCGCCACGCTGCATTTACGCGCCAGAATTCGCACCACCCGACCGAGTTACGTCAGTGTATCTAACTTACCAACTTTACAGTCATATGCCAGATTCAGAATACATATAGTGGATTGCTCTTCACTGGAGATTGTAGCTAATAGTAAGTTATGGCTAACAGTATGTTCTATGTATTCATTCCTCAGTAAGTAGAATTGTTATTCATTATTGGTATTAAATTCACTGCCAGCTACAAAATCGATGCACTTTTTCCGTGAGTAATGTAAAGCGGATGCTTTTCATTCTTTTATGCCAACATTATTTGTATAAATATAATTAATCGGCAAGAATTTACCGGTCTATTCCCTGAAGCTGAAAAAACTCGGTTGGGGCATGGCGTAAGTAGTAAAGAGGGCCGCCTACATCTCGCAGCTGGCATCGCCCCGTCTTGGCCAAACTATCGCCATGTCTGGACGAGCGCACTGACTATCCTTTTGCGAAAACTGTGCGAAAGCGCTGCGCCCCCTTTTTATCTGTTTGCGCATGGACGCATGATTTTCCCTTTTTTTCGGCAGGTCGGTGCGCCGCCCTTTCGCCGGGAGTACCTATGGAGTGAGCGAAAATTGTGCGAAGTGCGCGGCGATATGCAGGCTAACCCATTTTTCCGCCGCACACCATCAAAGTTTCGGGTTGTCATAGTTAACTTGCGGCTAACAATAAGTTAATTTCATCGATTTGTTCACAAAGTGATGACATAATAATCTTTATTTAAAATGCTATTACATTTTATTCTTTCCCACAAAAAAAAACATTTGCTTCTTATTCAAAGTTCTATTCCATTTTGGGATTTTCTAATCCTTTTTCTGAATCACACATAATAGTAATTAGGGAGACAATATGATATTTCCAAAGAAATTTTGTTACTTTTCCTATTTATTTATAACTTTTCCCTAAACTGCGCGTTGTAAAAACTTCAAAACAAAAACAAAAAACGTTTGTTGATCGTTGCACCGACCGGGTGGTAAAAACGGTACCAGGTGAAAAATTGGGAAAGTTTCTTGGACCAGGGCTGACCACCCATTCCGTAATCAAAGATGGCCAAATCTCTGGAGCGCACTACTTCGATAGACCAGAGCGGACTGCAGGGACCCCTTCGGGGCCCTGAAGAACAGTCCTAGCGTTAACATTTAACCTTTTAGTTTGTGGATGCAGACATGTCTAATATTTCGATGATACTAACGTAGTTCAGACATCAGGGTCAGGATCTGCCGCCGATTTGATTTTTGAGCCCAATCTTTGAATATCAAATTTTTGTAGGCGGTAAAGGCTAATTGCTTAATAATATTACTTTTTCTCCATAAAGTGTGAATTTGATCGAATATTGGGACAAGCAGAGCTTAATTGAATACCCTCGGACACCGGGGAAAGCTATGACATATTATAGAAATAAGCCCAATTAGTAACCGCATTTTAGAAAAAGCATCGACACGGCTTGATTTTCTGTTTAAGCGAACTACTGGTCGGTTTTTGAAACCCCGAGTATACCAGATTATTATGTGGTTCATGCAAATGAACATAGATTAGAATAAAAAATCGAGCTAAATTCGGGCAAATTAGCATACGGCCGTAAGAATTCAGTTGTCCACGATGCGTTTCAAAAACTCGCCGGCATTTCTGTTTAAAAGATGTTTCTGAACTTTACTGTCTTGTTCTCTTTCAGTTCCACGACCTATAGATACTACCTATACAGACACCTATACAGACTTTTTTCGTATTTGCTTGCCATAATTTAATATGCTCTAAGTTTCGTGCGTTAGGTGTATTAAATTTTAAATTGTTCATTTCTTCTTTATTTAATCTTTGTTCGCATTGTGTTTGTGCGTTATTTTTTCATAATAAAATGCGTAATTGTTATATTGTGTTCCCACGAGGACGATATAACGGATATAATTTGACGTTTTGCGCATTTTGCAAAAATAGCAGGTTGCAGTTAAAGGGTCAGGCCCATCTCAAATGACCTCTATCTTTGATGATACCATCTGATTCTCCATGTCAAATATAGTAGGATGCAATAATTTTCTAATTTTCAATCGCAAAAATCACTCATTATTCAGCAATTTACCGTGAGCAGTCATACACAGCTATCCATCGCAGTTGGCACGCCCATTCGCGCTGATTGGCCGATATCGCAGTTGCCACGCCCAATAGAGCATAGTACCCAATTAGCGCGAAGGAGCGTGACAAATGCGGTAAATAGTTGGGTATGACTAGCAGGGGAAAATCGATGAATACTGCGTGAATTTTGCGCTTGAAAATTAGAAAAATATTGCATCCTGCTATATTTGACATGGAGAATCAGATGGAATCATCAAAGATAGGGGTCATTTGAAATGGGCCTGACCCTTTAACTCAACATTTGTTTACCCTTTTAGACACGATATTTCAAGATTTTTACCAAGGATATAACTTAATGGCCAGAAACGACGTCGAAGTATTCCCTTTCTACAATGAAGCTCTAGTGAAGAAACTTCGGGTAGGCCCACTATAACAACGGGTTGCGTCATATGCGCGCAATGCTCAGTGAGCCAACCCTTCGCCGCGCACCGTTTGTTAGTCCGAGATGCCGATGTTCATCAATAATGTAATAAGTTAAATAGGGGTTACGACTCAACAACTTTCCGAACTGCTAAGCTAGTTTGGTGACAAGTTTAACTTATTGTTAGTTAGTAACAAAAAGCATTGTGTCGTACTTGTAGCTCACTTTTCATTGTTGATTTGGGTTGAAACATGCACCAATGCACAATGTACATAATGAAAATCTAAAGAGAATAGCTCTTACTTAACGTACTTATGAATAGTGCTCTTACCTAAGAATAGAGCGTAACGTCTCATAAGGCAAGGTGCAAAAAAAAAGTTGGCTCTGCTATGTAAACTGGTAAATCATACTAATTTCTTGTCTTCAGGTTGCAGAAGCATCTACTCTCTTCTTTCTAATAATTGCCGTCTTTATTTATATAAAAATTATTATTCGACGACAGGTTTGTCCTCTTCCATTGTTCTTTTATCACTACAGTTTCGTGTACTCCGTCATGTTATCGAGGTCAATACATATCATATTTTACGTGTAGCAGGTGGATATGGAAAAATATGTTTCCAGCATAACGAACATTAATATTCTCGGGTAGCATGGAAAGTAGATTAAATCAATCACAGAACACGCCTCGCAGAAGAAGCTTCCGTTATTGGAAGCTAGTTGATCGGAAGCCACAATCTAAACTCAAAAACTAATACCTTACACAGATCGCGCGGGCTAATCACAATTAGCCAAGGTACAAACTACACTTATTTTCATTTATTTTCACGGTGTAGTATCAATTAATTCACTCTTGGCTAATTGCCATTAGCCCGCGCGATCTGTGTACGGTATTAGTTTTTGAATTTAGGTTTTGGCTTCCGATCAACTAGCTTCCAATAAAGGAAGCTTCTTCTGCGACGTGTATTCTTGTTCTGTGATTGATTTAAATTTCATTGTGAATGATATGTGTGCTATTATTAATAAAAACAATAAAACGAGAGGTGATTTGAGATGAACCTACCCCTTTAAAGCGATGTAATGGTTCGGTTTTTGTAAACGTATGTGCATTTTCCTATGTTGGATGCAAATCAATATAAGTATATTAAAAAATCGTGCGGTATCGCGTAGTTATACACTACACCGGATGTTACACCGCTTTAAATACAATACATTTCAGTTCTGCCACCCTAACCTCCGATTTCTACTTATCGCGCAACCAATCTGCCACGTTAGTGCATTATTCATTAGAGTTGTGCGCCATGTCATCGATCACTATCACCTGATGACACCCGCTCTACTGAAAGGACTCAACTTTTCATGTGATACTTGTAAGTTTAATGTTTCTTCTAAACAAACTTATTTAAAGCCCATGAATAACTATGACTGTGTCGGGTCAAGCTGTCGAGATCTTACAATTGGGCTATATTTCCTGGAGGTTCAGTACGTGGTAACTTATAGGCCACCGTGTAAATAAGAAACGTTACATTTGCAAATAAGCACTTACAAAACTTGTTTTGCGGCACTTCTGCTTTACGCAACCTACAATACGGTTACCTAACTTTACGAATATGGTGTGGAACTTGTTCGACGTAAATGACTTCCCTTTACTTGCAGTGGTTTGTCTGTGCTTTCAACTCGTGCTCGCCTATTCTGTTGAGCGAATTGTGGCCATGAAATACGTGGACAATTATGAGAGTATGTGGAATAAGAGACCGGATCTAGGAATTGGACTTTTTGTGGGATCGGTGGGTTTAAGTGTACTTCGGAAATTTTTTTCTATATTTGTCATTCTCCCCCTCTCTCTTCTTTCTCCCTTCCCCCCCTCTCTCTCTCTCCTAACCTTTTCAAGCTCTGTTTATCTCTCTCCATTTTCTCTCACTTTCTAGACTTTCTCTTCTTATGGGTACCACATCCTTTCTTTTCTCTCTAATTTTACTTTTTATGTTATTTAGTTGATCAGCGAACTCCTGCTCCTTCTCGCTTGGTATCTCGGACTGAACAACACTCTCTGCTACGCAATGCAATACTCTCTGTTCTGCTGCGCGGCCACGGTGAGCAATAGGCTTATTATGAGGAAATCAAATTATTAATAAACTAAATTAGGAAGAAATTAAGCCCTTTCGTCATCTTTGCCGATTGTTCACTTACGGCGCAATGGTCAGAAACAAAACGAAATAAATGAATAACAAATTCTTTCAGTTTTTCTTTGTGCTAAAGTATGTGAGCACAAGGGCCTATCATCGGGTAGCAGACAAAAAGGAGTCGACTGTGAATGAAAGGTAAATAATAATTACAAAATTTATTTATTTAAATTGCTTGATTTATTTATTGTGCACTTTATAAATGGACCTACTGATCCCCTGTTTCCTACTGGAAAGAACCGCGCTCACATGTGCGCCGTACGTTCGCCGTCCGCCACGCATTCGCCATGACTGAGGGTGTGGCGCAGCCCCGGTAGTTATTATTCAAAATAACTTACTTTAGTCTAACAATAAGTTATAAATACTTATAAGACATAGAACTCTGGAATCCATTTGGTAACTTATATATATATATATATATATATATATATATATATATATATATATATATATATTAATATAGCTTTTTGTTGCAGATTCCAAACCGCTCGCAATCTGCGCGCCGCCCAGCTTCTTATATGCCTAGCGCCATTCAAGTGCGGCGCTAACTTCGTCTCATTAGCATTTTATCATTGGATTTGGGAGGAAAATGATCCTTTTTACTTTCCATTCTACTCTATCTTCTACTATTGGATGAACCAATTACAGGTAACAAATGCCTAAGCGGGCTTATACCGGACTGGGGGCATGTACACATACATAGTAACTAGGGAAATTAGGGATGGCTGGCTTTCCTTTAGTCATTTGCTGATCTATTTCTTACACAAAACAACGCAGACAATATATTGGTATACAGTTCTACAGTTCCCCAATACACTCCTCACAAACCACGTGCATAAGCCTTTAAAATTATTATTAATTCCTAACACCCTCCACTTTCAGCTCTTCATTCAAATGTTTCTCACCATTGCCGGTCACCCCCTCCTCCGGGCCGAGTTTCTAAATCTATTCGGCCGAAATACCAAAGTTAAACCACAGGACTTGGTCACCAACGTTTTCGGACAACAACTCATTTACGAAACATCGGAAGAACAGGAAATCTACTTCAGACAAGTCGACGAGGCGTGGGGAAAACGCACGCTGAAACCTAACAATAAGAAATCCAAATACTACCCAAATAGGACGGTGTAAAATGGATATACAGTATCTGCGTACGTAACTTTGTATCTCGAAACTCTGCGGCTCATAACTTCAGAAGTAGTACGACCGGAATCAGCCTTATTGCGAGCGCCGAAAACTAGTATTAAGACGTTAGGGTTTCTACTAACTAAGACAAGACAACTATTCCATGGAACTAGCTCAAACTCCCGCTATAGGTTCTGCTATAAGCTCTAGATTCATATCAATTATTAAGTTACGGGAAAATACACCTTTTTCCAAGATTCAGGATTCGCTGTCCACCCAATTCTCCACATACATTTAGTTTTGTACTTACCGTAGTCTCGTTCTGAGTCCTGAGTTGGATACACTGTTTCTCAAAATATACTAATTTTATAGTATCATCTTTATCGTAACCTTCACCTACCACACCACTACCTCAACCAAATAATACAAAGCAAAATAAAACTTTAACAACTACAAAAATGGAATGCTCACATAGCGAGAGTTATCACCGGCCAAGTGGTACTTGTTTAACAATACAAAACATAATCACAGTAATCTTATCAAGTCTAATAAACATTTAAAGCGAAATACCGGCCGGGTTTTGAAACGCATCGTGGACAACTGAATGCTTACAAATTTATGCAACGTTGCTTGATTTTAGCTCAATTTTTTCTTCTAATTTATGTTCATTTGCATACGCTGCATAAGAATGCTGGTGTACTCGATGTGTTTGAAAAACCGGCCGGTATTTCGCTTTAAGAAGCAAATAATGAGCTGCCTTATAAACTAAGTGAAAAAAAATCTATAAATATGTGGTAATGCATGTGATACGAGTAAGTATAATTTAATTTAGTCACGTCTATAAAATCAACACCTATATGTAATAAATAGTATATTTATGCGTTGAATACCATGAGAAATTAGGTAAATAGAAAGCTCAAGTTGGCAAATATGGGCCTGAAATAATAGAGATAATAAGGGGGAAAGTAACAACATGCGCATACAATAGTCACCGAAGCTCCAAGGCACCATGGTCATAATATAATGATAACGAAAACTATTTCAAATTCTCTGTATACAAAATGTAGAGAGACATCGTTTAAGTTGAGTAAGATAAGCAAAATAAAGAAATACGCACAAAACTCGCATTAATTACAAGGAAACTATCATATACTTTACGTTCAGTTCTTTTTCATTTGTTCCTTACAACTACAACCTACAACAAAATTCTTACTTCTCGTACACTAATAACGTAGCAACCTCGCAAATTAGAATAGCGTTACACAGAATATCCCCAAATCACTATCACGCTGACGATCTGGCACGTGATTTCATTTCGAAATGGGGTACCGTATACTAGTGGTGACACTCCCCAACATCAAGGGTCACTTCACCAGTGCATCAGAAATTTGAATAATATGAATGTCTCTAATCTCCTACACAACTTCAAATCACAGATGAGATTCCCGCTGCTCTAGTCAGGGTTTCTTGATCAGCACGGCCATGGCCTCTCCTCCTCCATTACAAATGGCCGCAATGCCTAGTTGGCCACTCGAAAGACTGTGTGCCAGCGAGTTGACGATACGCAGACCCGACATGCTAAACAGGAGTTAACTGTAAAAAACGTAGATTATTCAAAGCGAAATACCGGCCGGTTTTTGAAGGACAACTGAATTCTTACGTATTTATTCACTCGAATTTAGCTCGATTTTTTAGTCTAATTTATGTTCATTTGCATGAGCTGCATAAGAATGGCAGTTTACTCGACGCATTTCAAAAACCGGCCAGCACTTCGCTTTAAACTTTAATAACAGCCTACATGGATCAGGCCCATCTACATATAAAAAAATGCAGCACTCGCACTATGTAAAAATCAAACTACAACAACTTAGTGGGAAATACTCAATCGACTTCAAATTCCAATCAAATAGCGGGAAAAAAACTATCCAAGCTATGAAAATACAATATTTAGGTCCCATGCGAAACATTGGAATTCGAAGCATCACATAATACAAGAAAAAATGCAAATACAATATGTATGGGCCCAGATACATACCAACTGAGTCTACACGCAAGCACCGATGCACATTAGGAGGCGCGTTTAGGCATGGCACAGGTGGAAACCTACCTCTATACACCTGCGCTATGGTAATTCTATCTATAAGAAAGCTTACCCAAGTGGATGTCCCATCGCAACAGCACCGCCCTTCACGTTGAAGCGGAGTGGATCAATATCAAGAGCCTGAAATAACGAGTCATAACTCATCTTATAACCCTCATCTTATAACCGAGACCCAATTAACAACTGTCTTTTTACATAAAGATAAAAAGCGTATTCACTTATTCGCTAGTCAGTCACTAGATCGGGGACTCGGGGAGCGGTATTTCTAATATTATGAGTTAAACGTTAAAGTGCACCCGGCGCATAGCTCTCCCAGGTAAACAAACAAACCTTAATGAAAGCCAGCGCCGTGACCGAAAATGCTTCATTCACTTCCCACAACGAGATGTCTTGAGCGGTCAAACCAGACTGCTTCAGCAACTGAAACGGATCATATGTAAATGCTTTGGGTGTCTAGCACGTTCGTTGCCCGATTTGGGTAGGATTTTAAAGAACGGATACTACTCTGCTGGATTGATCTTGTGTGGGGCTTGCAACACTACTTCTCGGCTTCTCTCTATCTCCCTACCCTGGCCATAAACCAATGCGTAAAATGACGCATCAACCACCTCCGGGTTGGTCTGACCATCTCCGCAAACCATTACAACTTATATGTAATTTGGGGAAACATATTGTTATCAATACAGACCATTTCCGGATAGGCTTTAGACCATTTCCGGAACCAATTTCAATATATGAAACATCGCGCTGTTAGCCCCATGTTACGCATCAAAATTACTTGAGGACCCTACCTGAGGACCCTACCTCAGCTTCGCTGCATGTAAAGCCCATATATTCCCACCTTCTTAACAGCATCCACAGGCGCCACGGTAAAGTCCACTGGTTCTCCGCCCGACTCAGCAAATGCGACAATCTCGCACAGAGGTTGCACCTAAATACGGTTGTAATGATTAATGAATTTGTTTCGAAAGTCGAACCCGGCCTCACTTTGGGGATAAATTCTACGGCAATTGTTCTCTACTACTATGTAAACACTACAATTATGTAAAGGACTAACTGCCGATCTAGCAACGCCTAATGAGTATGAGTTCAAACAAAAAACGATTGTCCAACTACAAACTACAACTACATCAATTAACAATTAGCCTGGCAATAGCAATTGACCTACGACCTACCCCTTGTGGTATATGGCTAGCCGCCACAACCACAGAAGCCACTGCTCCATCGTTGATCGTCGACGCATTAGCAGCGGTAATCGTTCCCGTTCCGTCTTTTAGGAAAACTGCGGTTAAAGACGGCACCTAAATGTTTGAATTTGCTCCAACAATTAAAATTCGTCAAGTTAATAACGCGAGACAACCTCATTGCATAAACGTTGTGAATGAAACACTTGTCTTTAGACAGAGTGCCCCCCTAAAGTTTGCCAGTGGAACATATTCAAACGTAAACATGTAATCAAATAGAACGAACTAGCGCGTGAAGTCATGGTAGGTACAAACAGTGTCAACTAAACACCCGGCTTTAAATACAACTCCACTAGGTACTGGTACTACAGAGAGTATGAGATAAATCGCATCACAATAGCAACGGCACAGTAAACAGCGCTCAATACAATCAACACTGTTTGTAAGGTTACGATTACAATTACAAATTACAAAGGAACACTAGCCATAAAAAGGCAAGGTTAGCTCCATTCCCAGTACAGAGGTCTTTTTTACCAACACGTAGGGAGCCCTCCCTGGGATCCCCTGGGCTCCCCAGGGAGCTAAAGAGTGCGGGAGCAGAAGAGATTCAGAGCGCTAGTGACCCTAGGGAGGGCTCCCTGTGTGTTGGTGAACACGGCCTCTGAATTTTGCGCAGGTCCCCAACGACTGAGTTCTAGATCCTTACCCGTTAAATGCGAGCGCAATTTGCCTGAAGCACCAAATTCCAGAAATACGTTACCTTGCTCTCGATCAACTTCTTAAATTCTTCGTCTTCCGAAACAACAACCGGATCGCCTCTTCTCTGTGGAATCGATACAGAGACCACCTCGTCACGGAAACGACCAGACTAAAGTAGAAGTATAGTAGGAAGTGAGGAAATATGTGATCTCATTGATAAAAGAACTAGTCGTAAGAACTTCACTGAGGTAGTAATAAGCTTTGTAAACTTAAACATGACAAGTTGCGCCAGAGAAGTCATTAAGTCATAATAAACGTAATCCGGCAAATGGACAGATGTAGATATGAATAGCCTTTCAACAAGCACACAATCCTACAATCCTGCTTATACTGACTAATTACGTTAACACAGAACAGACAAGGCATACAAAGTTAGCACAAAGCTCAAACACCGGCGATAATTGAAAATAAGTATCAAAAGAAACATAATTACCTGCCACGCATCGGCTGCCTTCTTATAACTCTCAATCGCATATGCATCGCTGGCCTCACGCGTGATACCGTACTCCTGAAAGCCTATTATTTATATTTGCGCGAAACCACTTATTTTGCTTATCACAAGTAAAGATGACGAGCTAAACATAACCGTCTGGTTACGACGATACCGTATACAAAGACGCCAAACAGGCGCACGAAAATGCAGTAATGAAAGCAAAAACTAACCTTCGCCGATTTCTCAGCACACAATCCCATTGGGTTTTTCAACATGGCGTCTTCCAGACCATCCCTCGCGATTCCGTCCTAAAGTTTACAACGATTAGGATATATAAGACTAGGGTTTCCCTCTTTTTTCCACTTTCCCTCTCCTCTGTCTTCTCGCGATATATCTCTCACTATAGGGAATTTGAATAAGCCCCGTAATTGAACGTCTACAACGCTACCAATGCGCAACTCTATCACGGATGAACAACGCTCCCTGTTACGGCTCCTCGTATAAAACCTCAAAAACTCCGATTTCAGTTTTCGTTTAAAAACACAATGTTCCAATGAAGCTATGTATCAATACAACTATATACTTTTACCAATAATCTATCCAGCTCCGCGAAATTAAGTATTCATGGACTCATCTATAGCCTGAGTTCATAACCGCTCCGGCTGCCCGAAATTCATTAATCATGGGCATGATATTAATAATTCATCATGACATAATATTAATAAGAAATATAAAACTCACAATCATCTTCAATCCGCCGTAGGGGATTTCCCCGCGAGCGACATAGAATGGCACCTAAATGAAACATTCAAAACTTCATGGAAACAATCAAATAAGGTAAATGAACCAACGTTATAGATATGTTGGTAAATAAACCAACGCATGTGAGCCGTTTCTGACTATGTTACTGTTACGTAAGTGAAAAAGAACTACTTTCTTGAATCACGGATCCAAAATACTGAACCCAATGTTTCAATTAATCTGCATGTATTCACGGCGAGACTAACGATTCACTTTTCTGCCTATGACAGACCTTGTGTACATATCTCAGTCTCAGTTTCTCAGTCACTAATTGTCAGTATCAGTAAATGTGTTTAAAAAAACCCACCTGGCTCATGCTCTCACATCCTCCAACAAGGCACTTCTTACGGTAGCCAGCCTGTAAAAACAACCAAAAATGAAGAAATAACATCCACGTGCGTACCCAATAATCTGACCTTGGTTCCTGCACTACCTTACAATTCTCCTAAATATCACCTTACAACTACAATAAAGTTCACCAAGGAGCTAGTTGCTAGTCTAACCACTGTCAATAATAAGGACTCTACAAGAAGAAGTAAACACGCTCAGCGTGCTGTTCCACTACATCTAACTAACTACCAGACTCTATGCGAAGGTCAAACTACATGTTATGATGTCAACCGAAACCCATAGTATACAGAATACAAGAATCTCTACACAACGAACTAACCTTAATCGATAACGTAGCAAGTTGAAGGGCTTTCATTGAAGACGAACATACTTTATTCACAGTCACGGCCTGGGAATCCTTGGGTAATCCTGAAAGTTATTTTAATGAGTTAACAAAGATTTAAAATATGGAAAGTAAGCAAATCAGCATATCGCTAGTTAGTGTCCGAATCGTCTCGCGATAGAATTTTAGAATCCTCTCGTGGAGGTGTGCTCTTACCTCTAACCTCTTACCCTGAGACCCCAATAAACATTTTTATGTTTGATTGTTTTTTTATGTTTTTTTTTATATGTTTGAATGTTTTTATGTTTGAATGTAAACAAGTGCCACCAATCAAATGATTGGATTATACCTCCAAATTAGAATACTTAACATGAAATACCGGCCGGTTTGTGAAACAAAACAAGTTGACCAGCATTCTTGTGCTGCATATGCAAACGAACATAAATTGGAATAAAAAATCGATCTAAATGCTAAATTCGAGCAAATTATCAGTATTAGCACAACTACGCAGAAATTCACTTGTCCCCGATGCGTTTCAAAAACCGGCCAGTATTTCGCTTTAACATGAACTAACCAACCTGTAGCCAACGCAATCTGCCTAGCGATACTCTGACCCTGATTAGCAGTCAGCACACATCCCACAAATGTTTCCTCAATTTCTGATGCATCAACACCTAAAAAATATCCTACATTATAAATCGAATCCTTACACTAGTAAACTTCCCGGCCGGAACCCCCTCATCCCACCAAAGGTGTAAAAGTTGGTAGCTGGGCAAAACCAGCGGAGATAAATCGACTTCCCGAGCAGATTGGCCACCGGGAAGTTTAAATGGCCAGTATGTCCAGCCTCTGAGCTGGACCCCGGTGCACCGTTTCCGCGGATTCGGTTGATATAACCCGGTTCACTTTATCACTTTATCTTTACTAGTAAACTTCGTCTCTACATTCCGCAAAAATTAGGGAATTACTGGGACCTTGGACCGCTCTTGAAGCGTAAAAGAATAAAATTTTTTTTAAACAATCTTGTAAAGCATAAGCTCCCCGAAGGACCTGGACCTTGGCTTTAATCACATACAATACTTTACCTATTATAAAACAACGGTAAAATGTAAAGCGTGTAACCGAGATTTCAACAGATAACACCCAAAATTACCCAACTATGCCTAATGACTGTAACTAGTAACTACCGTACCCGATCTCCTAATTGCTTCCTGTGCAGCGTGGGTAGCCAACTCAACGGGAGTAAGCGTTGATAATGAGCCACGGAAAGAACCAATCGGAGTCCTCACTCCCGATAGAATAAATACCCCCTCTGACGTCATCTTCCTGAGCAGAATACGGTATAATTTGTTAATTAGCATATTGGTAATTCCTGAGCAAAATACGGTATAATTTCGTAATTAGCATATAGGTAATTCCTGAGCAGCATACAGTATAATTTGGTAATCAGCCTATTATAGGAGGTATAACAACAATACCCCCTACAATTACAAAACTAAAATCGGACTAACATATATTACAACCATTCGACGGCTACACCGGACAGAAATATCACTTCCTAACCAAATTACAGTAGCAAATATTTCACAGGAAACTTAATCCCCTCGTATAAATATAAAGAATAACAACAAACGCATAATTCATTAAAGTACCATTTTATTCAGCAAGCACTAATTCACCTACTAAAACCTAACATCTATAAAATATAAATCACATGAAACACTGCTAACATCTAATTAACAATAAAATTACAAGGCACCTAGTACAAAAAGGTCGTATAAAACAGCGAAAGTGAAACCCCATGAAACGAAATGCACGTAATGGTCAAAGAATAATGTACAAAGGTACAACAAGATAACGCGCAGTCACTACTCACCATTCTTATCTCCCTCTCCGACTTTACGGTGAGAAAATACAGAATTTCACCGAAACAACAGGGAAGCACATGCGAAATGCAGAGATAAGAAAACGAAATATGGCACTGGCTCTAGACCACAGGTGACGCAACGATTCAAAAAACGTGACACAAATTTTCTTCATTGCAGAAATGAGAAAAAAAACTGATTGTGAATTATGGAACAGATGAATCGTAGTTACCATGATCTAACACAGACGGACACCACCTAATCACCATATTACGATATTACCCATCCATATAGAGCAAAATCACAATTACTTATTAATAAATCCTCATTACTCATATGATATGATATGAATATGGAACACAATTAATTATTCATCGTTCCCAACACGTCATCGTCCCCATAATAAACCAGATTCACGAGTTAAATCGATCATCACAACTGTCTACGTTTGAAAATCAGCATACGTACTAATACTAAAATCTAACCCCTGTATCTGCCAATCGATAAACATGCTAATCACAAAAATCAATCAATAAAGTTACAGTACTTAAACCATCTCGATGATCATTCCTGATGACCCTCCTCCACCATTACAGATGGCGGCCATTCCCTTCTGTCCGGGTTTCAGTGCATGCACCATATGGGTGATCAGACGAGCGCCCGACATTCTGAAATATATTGACTCTTTATTTATTTATAAGCGAATATATAAAGTAAACAAGATTACCCGATAGAATAAAATTGCAAATTTCAGTGCACAATGGAGGGAATTCGCACAAAAATTCCATCAACAATCAACTTCAATTACAGAGCTTGGAATTTTGGAATCAAGAGCAAGACCAATTACTGCAATCATAAAAATTACCCGATCGGATGTCCGAGAGACACAGCTCCTCCGTGCGGGTTCACCTAAAAAGAATGTGAGTAAGAACGGAACACGGAACCAATCCGACTATAAACAAACAGCCTCTTGTTTAGTTGTTAAAAAAGAAGCGAAAAGAGATAAGTATACATGCATCTGGACAGACGTACGAACGGGTTTAAAACTACTTTAATATGCCCACGCCCACATGAACTATCAATGAAAGAACATGTCAATAACACATGAAATAACGGTTCGATTTACTTATGCTACATACTTAGGCCGTATATGTAGTCTATGTCAATAAAAATATAAGCTTTCGACAAATCTTCAACTACAGAAATGCGAATACCAAGAGAGGAAAACATAATTACACTATGACCAACCTTGGCGGCATCAATTCCAAGTTCCTTGATGAAGGCAAGAACGACCACCGAGAAGGCCTCGTTCACCTTAAATTGGGAATGGGAATAGATGAAACAAATTCTAATAACAAACAGTTGACTAAATAACCGAACAGCTGTAACCCAAACCAAAGTCAAGATCCCGCGGCTTACCTCAAAATGATCAATATCGTTCAGGGTGAGTCCAGATGTCTTGAGCATCTAAAATATTTGTTGTATATAGAACCAAAGGCAGCGCAAACGGTTCAACTCCACAAAACACTACGTTATATCTAACAGATAAGAATCTAACTATGCTATACTTGATACGATACTTTTTTGGAATTAAATTTGTGCACCATAAAAAAACTTGCATTTGCATACCTTCGGAATAAGAAGAGGAGGTGCAATGGCAAAGTCCATAGGGTCACGGGCCGCATCAGCATACGCCAGAATCTGAAAATAATAAAGAATGAAAAAACTTCAATCGGTAGCTAAGGAAAGGAAGAAGACACACAATTGCAAACGAATCGAAATCTATCACTGTTCTAGCCAGATACGTTGACCTTGGTCATCTACACTACCCTACATTACTGTTTTTGACATGACGTTAAATGTGTTAAAATGAATAGCTTCTCGCATACAGCCACTATAAACAACCCGAATTAAGGGATGGCTTCGGCTATTTGATCCGAGATCCGACAATTACGGTACAGATACGGTAAAACCCTTCCAGCCTACCTTAGCGATTGGCTTGAGTCCATAGTTCTTCAGTGCCTCTTCGGAGGCAACGATCACAGAAGCCGCTCCATCGTTGAGTGTGGAAGCATTAGCAGCGGTGATCGTTCCATCTGCAATTATATCATTTACACCGAATTTCGGGCGGGACTGGGAAACAAAACACATCTGGTTTTGCGAACACTGCCCAATATTTTCCCTGTTTCGCAAAACGAAAACATGCATGTTTCAAGAAATGCATATACCCAGAAATTCAGGGCACTCGATGGTCAATTAATCTATAGCAAGTTAGGTACGACAATGGAATGAGACTTTCAAACAATCCAACGTTGTAATCGAGCCCCATCGTTAAACATCATCACCAACCTTTCTGGAAGACTGTCTTCAGAGACTTGAACTTGTCGAAGTTGACCTTGGTGAATTCCTCGTCCTTATCGACGACGGTCACTCCCTTACGAGACTTAACCTCCACTGGCACGACCTCAGTAGAGATGGCACCACTCTGTAAGGAAAGAATGTTAAATAACTTCAAAAGTGCTAATCAGGCAGTAGGTGTAGGGCATAAATCCCACGCGTATATTGAAGCTTGGTTTGCGGCCGAAACGTAATGTGCCTACGTGCCAATGACCATGACCAATGATACGTTACACTCAACTCAACCATGTATCAATAGTATCAAGTATCAATAGTATCAAGAGACAGACGTCTGGAGGTTGCGTTGTTGGTGCACGCTTCCGTGATTTTAAGCGGTATAACTGGACGAGGTATTCACATGAAGTGTGTGCAAGTTATATTCATTTGCCTACATTAAATGGGAATGGCGTTGCCCTGTTTCAAAACCCGGATGTCATCCCGCGTTAATGAAATGACTAGCAAATATGTTCACAATCACCTTCCACGCGGCCGCACTCTTCTGGTAACTTCCGATGGCGTATTCGTCCTGTTGTTCCCTGGAGAATCCCCGTTCCTTCGCCGTCTTCTCTCCACAGTTTCCCATATGGCATTTGTCATATGCGTCGGTGAGGCCATCCTTCACGATTCCGTCCTGCAAGAACAATAACATAACTTAACGATAATCTATATGTTTAACATATGGGACAATTCTATATGCTTAACATATAGGACAATAGAAAGCAGAGCGTAGACGTACGTACGTCATCGCCATTACTAAATGCGGACAGACAAGGATGAAGTTGAAAGCGCTACATCCACTGCGGGCGGGTCGTATCCTCGTATGTGCGGTGCGCCACAAGGAGCGAGCGAACATAGGGGAGCTGAGAGGAAAAACAGAGTACTCAGTTTCAGTTACAACTATAAGACACGAAAAAAATAAACCCACAATTGCTTGGAAGCCTCCGTAGGTAGTATCTCCACGGTTGACGTAAAATGGCACTTGCGACATCGATTCCATCCCACCTCCGATAGCAACCTTAAATCAACAAAGTTATTATATTCCTTTAGTTTATGTAATATCTAGATCTGCGCATAATTTACTGGGCAAAATATTTGTATTTGAGTGAAACAGCACTGTTTCTCTCACTAAGATAAAGATTAGTTTTTTTTTTTTGACAATTGTCTGATTATTTTCTTCCCCTCTATAAACTATGTTTCTCTCACTAAGATAAAGATTAGTTTTCTGACAATTATTTCGATTACTTTCTATATTCTATATTAACAAATAACAAATAAATCTCATAATAAAAATAAAACCTACATCCTGATGTCCTGTTTGAATCTGCTGCGCGGCGAGCATAATCGACTTCAGCCCCGACGAACAAACCTTGTTAACCGTTGTTACAGCGGTCGACTTCTCCAATCCTATGATCCACAAACATTAAACATACAAAACAGAAAAGAGGAGAAAATGTGGTATGTGTATGTGGTCTAGAAATAACAGATTCATACGTAGATACCATGTGAAATACTGTTAATCTCCGACCCAATGCGCGCCCAAATTATGGCTTTCGACTCCACCGCCGACGCTAAATATGACTGAAATTTGCAGTGCCGACCCTTTAGCAGTACAAATAGTGTAGCAGTACAGTAGGAAGCAGCAGTGAACGCATGCCAGCCACACTGACCCAAGTCTGGCCCAGGTCCGACCCAACTGGCGCGCTTGCAGCTCTTCCGCATGCACATCGCATTTTTCACGATGATTTTTTCAAAAAGTTTTGTAGTTTTGCACTTTCTGGTTTCTTTCTAATTTGTTTCTATTTCCTTTATTATTTCCTCTATTAACTTATTGCTATCACAGGTACCATTGCTTCACATACTGGTGCGCGTTCAAGCAAGCAAACAAACGGAAGGAACCACGATAAAGTAAGTTTATGATGTCGTAAGAATAGGGTTCCCATCGGTCACTATAGATAGACTCAGCCGTAGAAGTATATGTTACTAATAGTTTGTAATCTTCGCAGAATGACGCAGAAGTATTATACTTTCATTTACTATTTAATTTAATACATTTAGACACTGGTGGCCGGCTCCATGGAAGTTCACAACATCAAAGATGCATTCTGCTGCCTGATACTAATACTGGACAAAGGAAGATTCGCTAAAACTCCGTCAAATTTGAATGTTTAGTCATATACTGTGTATGTATTTATGTATTATTCGCAATAAACATTTCCTCACGTTATGTAGTATAATTTATGGGCTACGCTTCTGTACAAATTACGGTGGTGCCGACTCCAAACCGTGGTGGTGCCGACCTAACTCCGACTCCAAACAGTGGTTTTGCCGATCCAACTCCCACGCCTTTTTCAAATTTTTCGACCCGGGGCGGAAACTAGGACCGCCCAGAGTCGGAATTCGCTTTAGTTGGGTCGGCACTTTGGGTCGGAGAGGAACATAGTATGCCGAGTCACATCGTTATTTCAGACACCTCAGTATGTGTCAGTATTAAAAAAAAACCAATAAGCATACCTGCTCCGAGAGCAGCTTGTCTGGCCGGAGCTTGTCCGACATTAGCCTGACAAACCTCGCCCATGAACACCTCTTGAACGGCAGCGGCAGGCAGTTTAGCATGGGCAAGTGCTCCCTAAACATTCAGGTGATGATCTGATGAAAATGTTTCAATACATTCAGCTCTAGAAGACATGTATCTATAGCACGTGTAACTGACGCCGGATGAGGACGAGACAAGCGTGTAGCACTTAGTGATTGTTTGTCACATTGAGAGTTAATATAGTATGTTATACATAGGAGTCAGCAGGAAAATAAAATGCCATTCAGATTGAATGAAATATTTGAACCCCACCCCACGCTGACTGACCTTAATTGCTACTGATCCAAGTTGTGGAGCTGGGACAGAAGCCAGCGACGATCGGAAAGAACCAATAGGTGTGCGGGCAGCACCAACAATGTAGACGGCCTGAATAAAATAAAGTTTGAAGAGTTTCAACACGATCCCGTTATAAATATTTGGGAGAACACACAACCCCCAAACGAGCACCGAATCGAAACATACCTTATTGGCGACCACAGAGGATAGACATACCATTTTCGGAAAGAAACGGAAAAATACCCTGCAATTTCAGTATTACTTCAAGAATAAAAACAAATCACATCACGATTAGAGAGAAAAGAGAATCCGTACGAGTGACAATATATGAATACTTTATTCAGTGTACACCGAAGTAAAGCGGAAGACAAAAAAAAAACGACAATAATAATATAACAACAACAACAACAAAACAAATAACAATGAGAGTAACAAAGCGCATATAACAAGCGACAAAAACTATGTACAACAAAGGAATGAAGGTACATGTGAATAACTAAGGGTGAATGTTTCTATTTGCTACTTCATAAAGCTCGATTAGATCAAGCTCGTCAATGCGGGTTTTAAACGAATCAACGGAACTCGAAAGAACAATACTATCAGGAAGTAGGTTCCACAAACGAGTGGCCCTGTGCTTAAACGAGAACAGAGTTGGGTAAGTTTAACAGAATCCTGAATAAGAGTTAAAGAGTTACCATTTCGACGTGGTCTGTGATTCACCTGAAACATGTTGGCCAAAACCGGATGTGCATTATAACCTCGGACAATTTTGAAACATTCAATGAGATCGAACAAAATTCTACGATGATGGAGAGATTTGAGACCAAAAAAAACAAGACGTTCAGAATAGGAAAACGAGTTATAATAGTCACTGTCAATTCTACGAAGCACACGTTTAGTAAAACGCCGCTGTACCTTTTCAATAGCGTCAATCTCACTTTCAGGTACGGCGACCAAACGGAGGTTGCATACTCAAGCAGGGGCCTACAATAAGTAACATAAGCTTTACGATAAACATCAATGCTATGATGACAAATGGAGCGAAGTATACGATTTGCACAACAAGAAGAAGTACTAATTCTTTGCTTAATATGAGCCTTAAAACATAAATCCGGAGAAAACAAAACACCAAGATCACGAACGACATCAGTTACTGGTGGAATGAGGGTATTATTTAAACGAAGAGGAAAAGAGTGGTGGGTCTTAGTAGTCACAGAAAAATGTTGACACTTTGGCTCAGAAATGGTCATTTTCCATATCTCAGCCCAACTGGAAATATTGCCAAGTTCTTTTTGAAAAGCATTCCAGGCAGGCCAGGGCCCTAGTTTCGGCATAACACGAGAAATCTTAACATCATCCGCGTACATAACAATGGAGCTATCTCCAAGAGAGCAATCGTCAATATCATTAATAAAAATTAAGAAAAGCAACGGGCCTAAAACACTACCCTGAGGTACTCCACTGGAGCAAGGCTTGATAGAAGACAAAGTATTCTGGTATCTAACCTGAAAGGTACGGTTTGCAAGATAAGAACTAATCCAATTAAGCATTATGTCAGAAACACCATAATTCTTAAGCTTATGTAAGAGAAAACGGTGGTTAACAACATCAAACGCCTTAGCAAAATCAATATAAACACATTCCAAATTATCATCGGATTCTTTAGCAGAGAGCCATTCATATAAGCATAAAAGAAGTTGCGAAGTTGTATTACGGCCTTTTAGAAAGCCAAATTGATTAAGAGACAAAAAACCGTTAACAGACATGTGGTACGTTAATTTATGCTTAACTACCAATTCAAATAATTTACAAAATGAGGAGGTGAGAGAAATTGGCCGGTAGTTAAGGATGGACGTGCGAGGTGGTTTTTTGGAAAGGGGTGAAACAATCGCATGTCGCCATTCCTTAGGAACCTTCCCAGTTAAAAAAGATTTGTTAAAAAATTTACACAACAAGGGCATTAAAACTACTTTAAGCTGTTTTTTATAACAAAAGAAGAAATCCCTTCAGGAGTAAAAGATTTCTTGGGGCTCAAGTTTTTCATTGCATTCTCAACAGAGGACAGAGTGAACAATTAATCTTCAAATGGAACGGAAACATGTTTTGGGGAGAGAAAAGGTAGGGGACAATCATCATCAGATAAATAAACAGAATGGAAATAAGTGGCGAATGAATCAGCAATACTAGATTCCTTGGTGAGAAACTCACCTTTCGTACACGGATCTTCAAATCTCCTCGATATGGCCTGCGGATCCTTCGTCTTGGAATTGAGATACGCGTAAAAGCGTTTAGGGTCATTAGAAAACACAGCTCTACGTTCAATATTAGCTTCAAATTTCTTACACAGCGAGCGATAACGCTTATCAGAATACTCAAAATTTTCTTGGCCACCAGGTTCATCAATTTGCACAAGAGCTACTTCAGCACGTTCTTTTGCTCTTTCAATATGAGCAGGGACATAAGGCTTACTAGAAACTAATGCATTCGAAGAGGGAAGAGAACTATCAAGAGCAGATTTAATAATACCAATCAACAAATCATAATCATCCTGAATGGACGTAAAGGGCGAACAGAAACGAGAAAAATCAGAAGAGGCGATAATAGACATAGCTTTTTCAAAATCGGCCGAGGAATAGTTTACACAGTTACCGGTTTTGGACAAAGGTGGAATTTCGAGAATGAGGTTGCAGACCACGCCGTAATGGTCGCTTCCGCCAACGGGAGGGACAATATGGACATCACCTACAATGTCGAGCGAATCTGAAAGTACAACATCTAAAATAATCCTAGGTGAATTAGAGGTCGGTCACCTCGAAAGCTAAAGAGTCCTGAATACGAGATGGAATCTTTCTGCAAGCATGTCCGCACAGAACATTCAATGTAACAAAAAAATCATTGAAATATACACTGCAAAAAAAGATAAGAATTCATTACGACAAACAAACGAATCGTAATCGCGGCGGCGGAAAAATAAAAAAAACGTAGTTAATTGTGCGTGTTTACGGTAGAATATGCTCACACTACACGCCCAAAACAAATCACTACGGTAATCAACTGCATTATTGTAAAGTGCTTTAATTAATTACTGCAATGGGGCTGTTGGCCACAAGTCTCACTCTGATAGGGTTACTGAGGGGTTAATCTTACCACTTCCGCCGAAGGGTTCGTTTATTGTTAAACTTAACCCTTCTCTGGTAGCCGACGGGCCTATGTCCCGTTCCACTTTCACGGGCCAGGAACGTAAACCCACATGCGTTCCTGGCACGTGTTACTGGAACGGGACATAGCGCGCAAATAGACGGAACGGAAAGTAGCACGCAGTTAGTGGAACGGGACATAGGGTACAAAAGTTGGAACGGAACATAGGAAATTTTTACTAGAACGGGACATGGGTCACAAATACTGAAACGGAACATAGGTTATGATAAAAAATTTTATTCAACTAGCAATTCAAGGTAGATAACAAAAAGGGTGAGGATTCATACCTAACGCTGTACAAAGCAAAATTAGCGAGGAAAAGAAAGATACCTTAGCTAAAAATAGATAGCAGAATTTCAGCAAACTGGAACATAACACAGCGCTAAGTCGCCTGGGGCTACTCTAAAAACGGAATTTTACACTTGTGCTGGTTAATAGAAGGGCAGTACCATGATCTAGCTTACTAACTAAAACAGCTCGAGCTGAAACTAATCCTAGGTGAATTAGAGGTCGGTCACCTCGAAAGCTAAAGTTTGGCTCAAAAATAAAAGGAGTGACAACTACCACCAGTCAAAGACGAAAAACACATTACAATCTGACATTTGTAAACAACTTAAGGATTAAAATAAAAGAGAAGGGAAAAACTTTTCGCAACTACAATATAAAATAAAACTAACTGTAAAGATAATCAAACCAGAACTACAAAGGAAACAAGGACAACTGGCAACGACAAATTACAGGTTAAACTTAATCCAAAAGGATCTGTCAAGACGTAATCCAGGATAGGTTAACTTCTGGTCTAGATTCTCTTTGCTGCCAGTTTCTGCAGCATCAGGTGCACAGCGGTAGTGCGGCCAGTGGTTGTCCATCCGACGACAACAGCTTTTTGGAGCTCGGTCGGTAATCAACGTGAGTACAGTAGGTCAGTCCCAGTCAGTTGTCCCTTAAATAGTATTATAATCAATGAAATAGAGCAATCAATCGTCGTGCTAGAGGATTTATAGGCACCTTCTTCCCCATGAAAAGTGCCCCGTTTCCGTTCATAAGCAAGCACTTTCACTTTCAATAGAGGAATAGAGCTATCGTGACCGTCATTTTCATTTCCGACTTTTCAAGCCTTTGAGATATGTATGTTTTATACATGATAAGTATTATCTCCTTTTATGCACGAAAGTATATTCTAGTCTCCGCGCAAGCGCATGGATTATTTGAATTTTTATTGAAAGTACCGGATTACGAGGCATCTATTCCTATCCTATTCCTTCTATAGAATGTGAAATGAACGGGCGTGGGAGCACTTTCCACGGCCACGGGGAGGAAAGTGCTTATAAATTCTCTATAATAACCGATATAAAATATGCAGAAATATGCACACATGGAACTGTAGACATATCCAATCTTAACTAAATTAACGACGTGGACGTGTTAGATATACGGTTATACGGTAAGAAGCGCAATAAATGTAACAAACACGTAGAAAAAAAAAATTAATAGGCACCTCATAGCATAGCGCTTTGTGACTGTTCCACCAAATCCAGCACTCCCATTGCCATTCTCTACGCAAAATCTGAAACATGTATAACGTGCTAGGATTAGGATTGCTAGGAATATAACGCGCTAGGTTTGTACATGGCAGGTTCAGTGTGGGAGCCAATTGGGGAATTGACTACCGCACTTCGACACTATATTCAATACAGACATAGTCTTCGCCGTGTTCTCCAGTCTACACTCTACATTCTAAATTCTAATTCCACACAGGCCGCAGCTACAACACCATTTTTCAAACAATCGATAAGAGAAATGACAACTAACGATATGCTGCACTGAAGTGAAGCAAATAAAGTGGTATGCGGTATTTTCCAGACAGTAAGCACTCGAGCTCTAATAAACCAAATGCACCAGGCATGAGGCATTAGTCCACATGCATAACCACAATATACTGTGCCAATGCATAAAATCAAAATGTACCTTCATACAAGAATGGATGTTTCGATCGACATCCTATTTTCTCCTTTCCCGTCCTCCTTACTATTCCCGTCCTCCTTACTATCACCATCACATATCACAATGTCATCATGGAAATGGAAGCGCAAATCTGAATTAACGACGTTTACTTTATAAGTGGGAATATTCGTTCCCTAGACTAGAATTCAACACACTCCCCCGTCCCCCACAGCACAGTCGACGGTTTCGTTCTACGGTCTATTAGGTTTCACTCAATCTCACTCACATCACAATTAAAATTCTAAAATCTAAACAAATGTTATATTATTATCCATTCTGGGCACGTTTCAATTCGCCATCCTAAGATGTTGCCCCCTCATATACACCCTTTTCGCAAGCCATACTCACGCGATTAAAGGTTTGAATAGGTAATCGTCTACCACTGAGCATGTGTAGTTGTTCACCTCGCAGAGGACGACACAGACACACACTCCAGCACTCATGGGTTTTCATGTTCGTGAATCGCACATGCGAAAATGTCTAATGCTCGTCTATGTCTATGTTATGTTCAAGTCATTTACATGCATGTCATTTCCTACCATTAACCCATGCGAGTCACGCATTTGAGATGTTCTTGCTGCGAAAGTGCCCCAGACCCGTGCTCTACGAAATGAAACAGACCCGTGCTGTTTGAAATAGATCCGTATTAGATTCAAAATCGCTGAGGGACCATGTCAATTACATCGACTCGAACATTGACAAGCATTTGTCAAAAGGTGAGCATCCTGGATAGGTGTGACAATGTGATCGAGAACGTATCCGCGTAAAACATACCTAAGCGTAGAGAGGGATGCGGACCAACGCCTGGGGAACACCATCTTCCAGAGGCCGTATTCACCACTCATTTCCCCATGGGGAATTCCCCGTCTTTTTCTCTGCGCCTCTCACATTAGAATGCTATTTTCTGTCCCCAGGGACTATTTCCCCTAGGGAATCGGAGTGGTGAATATGGCCTCAGATTACGCAAACCTGAATAAAAATATCAAGAAACTGAACAATGGGCGGGCACCCGCGGCTGGCGTTGTCAATGCTCTTGGACCTTGGACAACTTTTTAGTAGCATGTCCAAACGTAACAAATAAGTCACGGAAGTACAATTGTCTAGGATGTCTAGCACCATAGAAAACGAGTACCTATAAAAACTGCAAACCAAACGCATTCATCAGCTGCTGGATGCTCGCAACTTACAAACAGTATACGGATGAATGATAAGGCTAAGTCTATTTTGTCACAAAATACCTAAATTATACTTTGTCACAAAATACCTAAAAATGGCGGTCGACCGCTATCCCATTCACAAAATCATTCTAAATGATTGTCTTGACGCAAATGATGCGTGGTGCTCACCTAAATAGATAAATACACTTCTAGAATAAAGGAACAGTACACAAAAACAAAGGCAAGGAAAGAAAAAATAAAGAAAACATTTCAAAAATACTCTGATAAGGTTACTGAGGGGTTAATCTTACCACTTCCACCGAAGGGTTCGTTTATTGTTAAACTTAACCCTTCAGCTGAAGTGGTAAGTTTAACCCTTAAGTGCCCCGACTACGGTACCGCGTTTGTGTTTTAGAGCGCACCTTCGGGAAAATTTCTGCGGGTAGGTAGCACCAAATAGTGTCGCAACTAATAAAATACGGTAACCTATCCAAAAATTAGAGCACACTAAAAATAGAGAAATTTGCCTTAAATAATTTTATTATAATAAAAGCAACGAAACCAGCCAAAACGAAATACAAGATGAACATAAAGAATAAGTAATAAATCTTATTAACAATAAAGTGTGTTAATAATATATTATAAGGCTTACACGGTAGGTGCATGTACGCTAAATAAACTACTATATAAAGTGTCAATAAACAAAATTCAAACATAGCAAAATATAAAACATAAAATCGTGTATAAAGAGGAAAAGCTCGCTTCAAGCATAAAATTACACAAGATACAAAATACAGCTGTTAGAAATAGTCGTTCAGATATGTATTTTAAATAATCGTTAACGATCAATGAAAAAACTGGCATTTCTGGATAGAACCGAACGGATACGATAAGTAGGCAGAAGTTGGAGCAATAAACAATTTTAGAGGAAAACTATATTCGGTACATCTCATATAATAACGATCTAACAAAGTAAAGGCATACAGGCCAGGCATCACTCTTCGAAAAGTAGGACAAGACAAAATGCGCTGTCTACAAAACCAACAAATCTATTGAAAGCAAAAGACAATCTTTCTAATCTCTATCTCCATTCACACTCCTGCATCAGCGCAGCGCCCCTGCAGAACATCCGTCAGATTCCAGTCAGACCTTTTCAAGATCTTCGCAGTTGATGTACAGTTGATGAACACGCCAGGGGAAGAGGGGACGCAGAAGGCACAAGAAGCATCACATCTAAAAAGAGAATAGGAACGCGTACATGTCTAGACAAGACGAAATTAACGAAATTCACTGCTCAATTGAGGATTGAGAAGATGGTGTGTAAGTAAAACATACCACAGTGGAAAAGGCTACATTCGGCGATGTTCGTATCGAGAAGCAACACTCCATGCCGATTCAGGACAGTGATCCTCCTCGTCCCACGTACTCGATGCAACGCGTTCTATAAAATAAACCAAAAGTAGAATAATTCGAATAACATGAACAATACAGACCATATTTCAATAATAACATGAATAGATAAAGAAGGTTACACCACAAAGGCAACACATCAATGCTTAACTGGTAAAAAATATAGTAATTCACTGGGAAAACACGAAGTTTACTGCAAAGTCCAAAAAAAACTTGAAAAAAAAATGCACGCTGCGGAGGAAAAATGCACTATTCAACTTAACCGTTGAGTTTACCTAGGTGTTACGTAACACTTCCACTGAACACTTATGGGGTTTGTTTACGGGTTCAGTTTACCCAAGTAGTGTACTTAACCCTTCAGTTTCCCAGCCTAGTAATAAAAACTGTTGATAATACACCTTTAAAACATGCCGTGCCGGGACCAACCGTTACGGAATTGGGTCCGTAAAATTTCCCGGATCGTGAACCGGAGCGGTGCCGGTAAACCGGAACGGAACATAGGCCGTTGCGTCCAAGTGGAGCGGAACATGGTCCGTTGGCTAGCGTAGTACAGCTGAAGTGGTAAGTTTAACCCTTAAGTGCCCCGACTACGGTACCGCGTTTGTGTTTTAGAGCGCACCTTCGGGAAAATTTCTGCGGGTAGGTAGCACCAAATAGTGTCGCAACTACTAAAATACGGTAACCTATCCAAAAATTAGAGCACACTAAAAATAACGAGAAATTTGCCTTAAATAATTTTATTATAATAAAAGCAACGAAAATCAGCCAAAACGAAATACAAGATGAACATAAAGAATAAGTATATAAATACTTAACACATAAAGTGTGTTAATAATATATTATAAGGGTTTACGGTAGGTGCATGTACGCTAAATAAACTATTCTATAAAGTGTCAATAAACAAAAATCAAACATAGCAAAATATAAAACATAAAATCGTGTATAAAGAGGAAAAGCTCGCTTCAAGCATAAAATTACACAAGATACAAAATACAGCTGTTAGAAATAGTCGTTCAGATATGTATTTTAAATAATCGTTAACGAGCAATGAAAAAACTGGCATTTCTGGATAGAACCTAACGGATACGATAAGTAGGCAGAAGTTGGAGCAATAAACAATTTTAGAGGAAAACTATGTTCGGTACATCTCATACAATAACGATCTAACAAAGTAAAGGCATACAGGCCAGGCGTCACTCTTCGAAAAGAAGGACAAGACAAAATGCGCTGTCTACAAAACCAACAAATCTATTGAAAGAAAAAGACAATCTTTCTAATCTCCATCTCCATTCACACTCCTGCGTCAGCGCAGCGCCACTGCAGAACATCCGTCAGATTCCAGTCAGACCTTTTCAAGATCTTCGCAGTTGATGTACAGTTGATGAACACGCCAGGGGAAGAGGGGACGCAGAAGGCACAAGAAGCACCACATCTAAAAAGAGAATAGGAACGCGTACATATCTAGACAAGATGAAATTAACGAAATTCACTGCTCATTTGAGGATTGAGAAGATGGTGTGTAAGTAAAACATACCACAGTGGAAAAGGCTACATTCGGCGATGTTCGTATCGAGAAGCAACACTCCATGCCGATTCAGGACAGTGATCCTCCTCGTCCCACGTACTCGATGCAGCGCGTTCTATAAAATAAACCAAAAGCAGAATAATTCGAATAACATGAACAATACAGACCATATTTCAATAATAACATGAATAGATAAAGAGAGTTACACCACAAAGACAACACATCAATGCTTAACTAGTAAAATATATAGTAATTCACTGGGAAAACACGAAGTTTACTGCAAAGTCCAAAAAAAAACTTGAAAAAAATGCACGCTGCGGAGGAAAAATGCACTATTCAACTTAACCGTTGAGTTTACCTAGGTGTTACGTAACACTTCCACTGAACACTTATGGGGTTTGTTTACGGGTTCAGTTTACCCAAGTAGTGTACTTAACCCTTCAGTTTCCCAGCCTAGAGTGACGCTGATACAAATCGTCTGCGTCACCCCGTTTTTTTTAGCTCTCCGTCCGTCTTTTCTTCCAACTGCCCGGCATTTCTCTGTTTGTCGGCATATCGTTGCTTGTCCGTTTCAAAACGCGCTATCTTGCCGGTTTGCAAATATCGACTGTAAGGTCAGTTTTTTTCTGCAGATCGGTTGCTGTGATTAGGGAAGCAAGGCGGGGGGTCGCAGAGATTAGCCAGAGGCTTAATTGATATCAAATCAGTTGGAGTCTGGGCCTAGGAACTCAACGCTACTCAACACGAAATGGCTAGTGCACCATTTCATCTATCTCCCAGCGACCACGCACTACCACCGCTCTTTGACCCGTTATCATGGAGTATTATGTGAGTTTTTCATTGTATCTATAAACCTTCTATGGCCGAATGAATCTCAAAAAGAGCTATAGCAAGCAACGAATGTATACAAACATACATCGGAGTTTAGTCTCGTACATGTGCATAGCTACTCATCGCACGTATTTGAATCAACACGATAACTGTTAGGTAATAACTTAGAAGTAAAGGTATATCGAGAACTGAGGAACTAGAAATGCTGAAAAAGATAGAGACATACGAATTGTGAAAAGCGCGTGTCTGTTAGTTGAGAGTGTGTTTTTGAACCCTCTCATCATCACTCCACACAATATACACAACGATCACACATCACAAACCACTGATTATGTAGGTTACCAGTCGCCAGGCGCGCGCCAAACCAAACATTTGGAACTACAGAACTACAGTAACCGTGGTGATACGAACATAAAATTATAATATTTCCTATGCAGAGCTACAGTAATACTGAGTGAGTGGAAATTTCAATAGACAGTTTCATTGAAATAAAACTTTCCCCTAATTTTCCCTAAATTTATTGTGCAGAAAGTCCGGAATTTCACAAACATTACTGTGAAACCCTCATTCCGTAACACCCAGAACTCGCAGAGTCCCGTACAAACTGTTCCACCAGCTACCGTAGTCAGAAACAATTTCTTTGGGTATCAGCATTAGAAAACTTTTGGCCATTATCGTAGAGTTCACCACATTTTTAACATTAAAATTATGACCAGAAAGAATGCAGATTGACGGATAACAACCGTAAAAACGTATTTTGACGTTTCGCTGGTGGAACAGTTACCGGGGAATATCTCTGCGAGGTTTTGGTGTTGTGGAATGCGGTTTTCACAGATTTTTTCCGAAACCCCGAACTTTTGGCATAGGAAAATACAGAAGAACCTTTTCCCGTGAGTCCGACCCTTTAAAGCGACATAACAGCTGGTTTTTGAAAAGTATGTTGGTTCCCGTCTTTGTAAATCACTGCGCCGACTACGCCGACTGCGCCCGCGACTGCGCCCGCAACTACGCATTTTTAGTCTACTTATATTGTTTTGCATACAACATCAGGGGATGTTTGCCCAACATACGAACTTTGAACGCTCACACACAACGCACGGGAAATTTTTGTTGTTTGTTACTTTCACTGACGTCTCTGATTCTCCATGAACACCACACTATTTCTTCTTATTTCATCAGCAACCCTCTGTGCGCCTGTTTTGTAAACAAAATACTTCAGTGGGTGCCCTTTTCTTCACCGTTTTATGCCTTATTCTTTTTTTTTATTTCTACCTTGGAAAATTATATTACTTTGCATAATACGCTACATAATTTCATAATGCGCCTCCCTTGTTGTAGATGCTAATTTAGTTTGGCATACTTATATTGTGCAGAAGAATATCATAATTCTGTTATACCGTCAAAGATTTTGTGATTTGATTGTTCACTAGTAACGGTTTAGTTATATTCGTATTGGAACTTTGATATATTTTTGTTACATTAATTATTTAACGACATACTGTAGATACTGAGAAGGTAGTGATTACGACACTGACATACAGTAGATAATCAAAATACTACTGTAATTATCAACCTCATGTATTCCCCCGTTCAGTGGCACGCCTCTGGGTCGCTTGCGTTGCGAGTAGGCTTATGCTTATTGTTAGCATATTACTTCCGTAACGGTGTCCGTGTCCGTGTCTGAGAGTGAGAGTTTCACTACGGTAATTTGCCCACTCTTCAGGATGTCAATGGCTGCGACAATTGGCTATGGCGCTGTTGCTGCACTTGGTGGAGCAGTTGTTTGGGCAAACCTACCAACCCGCTTAACCATCGGAGCCGTGGTACCAACTGCTAAGTAAGTCTATGGAATTTTTTGTTCTTCCTTGGAGCGCTTACCGACGGCTGCCGAGTCAGTTGGTATCTTGGTTTTCGTTTTGAAATCGTTACCGGCGGTTACCGTACGTAGATATTTTGATTTTTGTAGTTACTGTGAGCGTAAGCCATGCTGGTCGATTAGAAAAACCAATAAGTATCGCGATAAACCGCGTGCGCATTTTTTGTTGGTAATGATAATTTTATGTAAGTGATGAAATAATTTCAGCTATTTGGCTTCCGCACATCTCATAAAAGTCGACGACGAGAATAGTATTGATAAAAGCAAGGCGGTTGAGGTGCAGTTATACCACAGTTTTTCCTCGTATTATCATCGAGCCTAGTTTGGCATCTCAGCGAGAGAGAGAGAGAGGGAGAAGTGGGCAAGCAGAGAGAGAGAGATACATATATAGAGAGAGGATTAATATGATACTTTATTACGTTACCTTATGCGTAACTCTTAGGCCTCTCAACTCTTCAATGAAGGACCCACAATGGTGATGGCTGTCCGACGTCCCGGTTGCATTCTTTGCAGGAGAGAAGCTGGAAGGTATGTGTAACAGGCGATTTCTACTGTAGTCTAAGATATCTGGCGAGATTACGCACCAAGCTACTTACTCTGGGCCTCAGGCGCGCAGCGCGGAAATGCGTAGCCGCGTCCGCGGGAAAAGGTTGCAAATGAAAAATTCGAGACACAGAGAACCTCTTTTCTGCGTCTCCGCTTTTCCCATGTTAAAAAGCCATCTCTTTTCGCATCTGAACGTAGTACTTTTCCAATTTGCGTGTACTTTTCTCGACAATCCACGTTGTAATGTGTTGCATTTGTATTTTGGAATAATGATAGGATCTGAGGCCGTATTCACCAACACACAGGGAGCCCTCCATATGGTCACCAGCGCTCTGAATCTCTTCCGCTCCCGCACACTCTACGCACTCTTTAGCTCTCTGGGGAGTGAGGGCTCCCTGCGAGTTGGTGAATACGGCCTCCTGGGGAAGACTGAATATGAAAAAGTTTATGGCCCTGATCATTCTAGACTTTCCGATTTGAAATCCCTCATGGATGAGAAGAATATCCGCCTGATGGCTGTCGTTCATGAGAGTAAGGGCGTCAACGAATTCAAACCATTCTTCAAGGGCGACGTCTACTTCGATGAAGAGGTATGTCTATGTGGAAGACCAAACGCGGCGCAGAAAGGTGCGGCGCACCCAACTTCGCGCCTTGCGCCAAGGGTGCGCGAAAACTACATCTACAGATCGCGCGTTTAAGGCGCTCCCTTTTCCTGTTCACCTTTTGACATGCTCGAAAAAGTGCCACAGGAGCACAATGTTTTCGCCGCGCGGCTTTTACGCATTAGATGTGCGATGCACCCGCGCACTTCATCAGTTCTCATGAACTGTTTCTGTGTTGGACTTTGTTCCCACTTTCTAACTCACGATTGGCTTATAGTTGCTTTTTTTTGGAGGGGGGGGGGGGAATTTCCATTTCCACAGATAATGCGCTTACCTAGGGCTGCATTGCTATTAATAATTTAAAAACAATTCTATGCTTTATCAGTGATTATCGCTTTCAGAAGCACTTCTACGGTCCGAATCAGCGTTGGTTGCCTGTTTGGATGGGAGCCCTTCGCCCGGGAACTTATTGGAATTACTGGCAGAGCAGAAAGGCCGGATTCAACGGAAACACTGAGGGAGAGGGTCGTCTGCTGGGAGGTGAGGAGGAATTTTTGGTTTTCCTTGGGGGAGGCTGCTCCCCAGCCTAGGTAGTAAATATTCGAGACCCTCTGGCAAGCGCAGTGTAGCGACATCCTGCCAGAGGGCACGCACAGAAACTTGTTTTTTTCTCTTCTCTCTCTCTCTCTCTCTCTCTCTGACACATGCACACACGATCTTACATGATATTGAAATGTTCAATTCAGGAGTTTATCTGATCGACAAGGATAAGCTCATCTGGCACCATCTTGAGAGGGCCTGGGGAGACGCCGCTGACGTAGATGAGGTCCGCGAAGCCATCAAGAAGTTCCAGTAAAATTCAATCACTATCTCTCTCTAATCGATAAATCAATATCCAACCGATCGATCGATAATGCTCTGAATTCTGAACTGATATACGATATTCGTATATGTAATAGAGACTCATTAGGTCAGCTTTTCTTTGCTAGCATGCTATTTATTAGTCGTTTTTGTATTTTGTTTTGTGTATACATGTGTACATTGTTCCCGTATTATTTGTAAGTAGTTCCGGGTAAACGATTAAGTTTTGCGTGTAGTTCTTTAATTTTTTTTGCAATTTTTTTAAAGTTTTAGTTGGAGTTTTGTAAATAAATGATTTGGCAACGGGTTGTACTTAGGTCTACAAAGTGGAAAGTAAAATTCATCGCAAGCACAATAGCCTGTAATGAACCGAGAACCGACGAAATACTAATTAGTAGGTGTACGTAACATGACTCCGGTATTTGTAAATGTAGGAAAGGCGTTGGCACTTCAACTTCCAATACTGAATTGTGTTGTTGGACGGTTTTCATGGAAAAATAAAAACCCCGATTATGTCCGATCCCTCAATTAAACGGGACGTGATCGGGCATATATCGGTTTTTTTTCTCGTAATAATCGGGTGCATGTGCATATCGGGATTTCCACTTTTCTGTGACACAGAAGGTACTGTAGACTGTAGATGCACTTAATTGCAAACAAACGTTTATTAAGGTTATTGCATTATTAATTAAACCACAGATATTCCCTTGGAGCGGGAATGTCCTCTCGGACGTTATCGTATCCAGAAGAAGGAGTGGCTGCGTCAACCTGCACCTCACCAGCTGAAATAAAAGCCCTTTTCGTCCGATATTAGCTACAGCAACCCTAATTCACATCCGCACTAAATGGGTTAAAATGTAGGCAATTATAACGAAAAACTGTAGGTAATCTAGATGATAGAATAGCAGTATAAGGCAATTTTGGCTACAATGTAATAAGTTCTAACTAGAAGTTGTCTACTGTTCAGGATCAGGACCTCTGCGATCAAGCGATAAGCTGTGAAACTTTGAACTATGTATTCAACTTCCCTTGAATAAAGGAAAGGAGCACGCTATTGTGGCGTAAAGTATTTATTTTAAGTTTGTCGCATCAGTATTTACATTGCGGAGCCTGGGCTCAATAGCTAAAAGATAATTGACTCACGTTCAGATCCTGCCACCTTTTCTAGGGAATGGATGGTAGGGACGGCTGAAATTATTTGCATTTTCGATCGTAACAAATGTTATATCAATGTTATGAAGAAAAAATGACAACATCAGCCGAATAGTTAGCGTAACAGACCTTTCTCTATGACTATTACTACTTGCAATCACTTTCTTGACCCATAAGCGAACTAACTGAAATCTCGCTGGAAGGAAGGACATGACATGACTTATTGAGGCTTAAAGCGAAATACCGGCCGGGTTTCGAAACAGCACTCTTATGCAAGCACTCTTATGCAGCTTGTGCAAATTTAATTAAATTAGAATAAAAAATCGAGCTAAATTCGAGCAATTCGAGCTTGCCGTATTTTAGGTATATTTCCCATCCAACTTATTGTTAGAGTAACTAACCAGCTGGTGCCTTTGAAGGTAGTGATGACGCTCCACCGTAGGTTTCTTGATCCGCAGGCTTGGCACTTCCTTCACAGTGACCACATCCACCAGGCATTCCAGGTTCACCCTTGGGTCCTTGGGGTCCGGGGAAGCCAGGCTGGCCTTCGTCACCTCTGGATATAAGAAGAATTTAGCATAATCAGGTACGAATGTGAACTTCGTTGGCAATATAAATCTATACTTTCTCCATATATAGAACAGAAGGAAGTGGAAGGCTTCAGCAAATCTCTATATCTCATATAACTCATGCTTTATTTGGACGGTATGGTGAGCTCACCCACTGTGTTTTATTTCGTCGTGTAGCACAGTTATACGCTCTTTCAAAGAGCCTAGTAGTAGTACCATCAGCAGCCCCTTCTTTACTTATTATTTCAAAAGCTTGATAATGTAAACTATTTTGTTGTTATTATTAAAAGCACCCGGGACAATTACCTATCTCCAATAGCGCCTCGGATTCCCGGGTGTCCTGAGAGTCCCGGCTTTCCATCCATACCACGTGTACCACTGAGTCCTCTTGGTCCCATCTTACCGGGTGGTCCAACTGGACCCGGAGGTGCTCCATTCAGGACCTAAAGGAGCAAGGTAAACTTTATCATTATTTTTCAGCTACATATTTTTTTATTCGAATGAGCATTCAATAAAGTGCATAAGGGGACTGAGCAGCTTCACTGTGATATTATATAAGTTCTCTTGAAATACGCTATCCCTTTTGGGTTTTATTTTACTTTGAAGAAATATTTGAATCCTTACCTTTCCTCTATCTCCGCGAGGTCCTTTGGGTCCAGGAGGCCCAGGTTCACCTCTAACTCCCGGAGGTCCAGGTGGTCCAGGTCTGTTATCCTCTCCATGTCTGCCAGGTTTGCCTGGATGTCCGGGAGGGCCACGGGGGCCCTTAGATCCAGGGAGACCGGGAGGCCCGGGAGATGAAGGAGGACACTAAAACAATTATGACTATTACAAAGAAGAAACAATTTTATCGTGGAAAAGAGTACTTGAATGGAAACTCAGCCTATTCAGCCATGGCCCATGGCCCATGGCTGAATAGGCTGACTCTCACGGATTCATACCATACCTTCTGACAGCTAGTCTCTTCAGCTGGAGGTGCTGGAAGATAGTTTCCGGGACGTCCATCACGACCTAGTCGTCCAGGGTCGCCATCAATTCCTAAATAGACGAATCAATTTCTCGCTCATTTATTTTCCTTTATAACATTTCTTTTCTCACTAGAGCTTAATTTATACTTGTTCCCTTTAAAGGAAAAGGCTCACGAGAATTTGGTGTTCAATTACTATCCCTTAATCGAAAGATGATGGTGTTAGCTTTCTATACACATGACCAAGAAGTACCAAGAAGTCCCTTTCATAACAAAACAGTTGAACTTGTAGGTGGGAGAAAGCACCCACCGTGTTGTCCCTCCCTTCCGGGGTGTCCTCGGGCACCAGGAGGTCCTTGTGTACAAGCACAGCATGATCCACTATGCCGGGCAGCATAAGGTGAATATCCTCCCGATTGACGAGCAGTACGAACCTAAAATTTACAGTAACCTATACACAGACTACATAATCAGATAACCTATACATACGTACCGCACAGACTATACACCTACGTACCAACGTACGAACCTAAAACTTGCAGTAACCTATACACCAGCAGACTAATGGTAAGACTTTCGCTAGAATACACACATAGGTAGGGTGCTTGGATGAGACTAATTCACATTAGTTGTAAGCCACCTTCATCGACTGAAATACCTCTATGCTCCTTATCTTTATACTTAGTAGGCTCATCTGGAAGTCACTTCGTCTACTCGTCCAGCACAATCGCGGAAGAAGTCATACACTTTGAGTACTGTTTTGAGCCGCCCATGGGCCTTGAAGTGCAAAAGATTTTTTATGCTACTAACCTTATTCTCTGGGGTGACGACGATTTGCTTCCAAATATCACGAGATTCCGACTGAAATAATGTGTGTATTGTCAAATACTCTAAAGCCCGAGCCTTGAATCAAAATTATGTCAAATAACCGATGTTTCACTTGCAGTGAACATATTATAACCAGTTCTCATCATCTGTTGTTCCTAAGGCTACACACAAATTTGTTCCTTTCTGTGCCTCCCACGTGCTATACTGTTTTACTTTAAAGTATTATATTTTCCTCACCTTGCACAAGTCAACCTGGGTGAGTAGGATTGATGATTGTCTTTGAACATTTGTATGTAGAATAGGGAGGACGACGACCAGAGTCGTCAGACATACAGTGGACAGAACTGATGAGACTACGGTAGCCGTACGGGAGCACGGTACCCACTCCATGGTTTAACTCCTAGGAAAATAGAGGATAGTACCGTAATCCTGGGTAATTGGACTGGTCATGCCAATTGGGCAATTAGTATGCAAATTACAATGAGCAAGTACAACATCAAATTGAGAAACTAGCGCCCAAATTGACATGACTTCATTTAGTTTAGATATATGTATGAAAAGATACATTAGTAAGATACATCTCCATATATAAAAAATCACAACAAAAAGTAATCAAACAGAAGACATGATATTTTGAGTTAACCTCTAAGGCATGACAAGATTTCGCTGAAGAAAAAAATTCCAAAATGGGCTATCCTTTAGTTAGTCCTTTCCCCCAGGTTGATGATAAAAACGATAAAAAATGAGGGCATTTTCAAGTTTTTCTGCACTTTCAGCCTTTTTGCGTATGAAAATAGCGTGTAAATTATGGAGTGCACCCTAATGAAACACTAAAAAAATGTGTCAAATCTCAAATCTGATAAGGAAACGGGGAAATATGTAGCATGAAGTTTTTTTCTCACCGGTGGATTTGTGTAGATAGACGTACCATTAGAGCTTATATATATTTATAAATAAATAAATAAGTAAATGTTTTACGCTTCGAAAGCGTGCACTTTTCTTCAAGGGTGGAAATACAGTTTCAATGTTTGCTTATGACATGTTCCGCAGGCCCTGAGCAGTAGGCGACGAGTTCCAGATGACAAATTGCTCGACGTCTTCGCTAAACTCAACTCAAAGCTAGTCTTTTGAACATTAGAAATTAGAACCATAAATATAAATGTACAAAACAGTATTTATTATTCACCACTTTTATGCATATAGCATATCACAGAGATGAATCGGCTACATGGTATTGGTATAAATAATGGAGACAGAGATTCTTAAAGATTGCACAAACAAACATAATAAAACAGCCCAAAAACATTGTTTTTTTATCAACTACATAAGGAAAAAGCTTCGAAAAGCAATTGAAACGGTATACCCTTATTAGTCTAGTGGAACGATTGCACGGTGACTCCAAGAAAACATAAAATTAAAATAAAAGAGCTCCTCCGAGTTCCAAACCATTATCAACAATAAATTACATACTAATTGTAAGAAGTACTAAAAAGTGGATAAACCAAATGATGCCATTGAAAATTGGATGGTTTTAGTTAGGAAAACTTAAACTTCAAACTTATATATATAGCACTTTATAACGAGTTCTATATTTCTTGGTATACATGTCCGGATGACAGGTATAGGAATTCATGCACAATCTCATAATCTACAAAGAAAAATATAAGATTAGTAAATTATATAGTATATATTAATTCAATCGATTATGGAGCTTCTTGTATGCCCAAACTCTCCTCCGGAACTCATCGACGTCCTTACGTCTTGGAACTACGCAGGGACCTCGGTGGGGATCTGCGTCCTGAAACATTTAAGCGATATAACAACTGGTTCTTGAAACCTATTCTGTACGCTGTATTCCTATGTTGTGTATTCAAATATACATTCATAGCTGCACGATACTGCGCGATTTTTGGTAAATTAGTGTCACTTACGTAGAACGTATGGGGAACGCATGTGTCCAAGATACACTTTTTTTTAAAACGGGAAGTTACACAGCTTTCAACCAGAAGTTTCTTGTTTTCAAAAGGATTCAATAAATGCGATTAGTCCTTATTGGGCAAGCATCTACGGAGAAGTACCGTACTTTAAAATTACTGTGATTTCCTCTAACATTGTCCGGCTCTCGGCACGAAATCATGCGCTTCTTCTGATTCTCATTGTCAGGTAATATCGCCAAATAACAACGAAAAGCCAAGGCTCAAGAGAACGTTAGTATTTGTAAATGCTGACTAAATAAACAATTTGAAACGTATTAAAAAAAAGACGCTAACAATAAGTGGAGACGGAACTTGTAATTGAAAAACAAGAAATCTCACCGACACAACCTGGTTTGGACAGTACATTGAGTTCAGTTTGATAGTGTCCCATCTAAAAAGAGAGAAATTTGTTATGTTAGGTAGACTCTGATCCTCTGTGGCGAAACGCTCAGCGAGAATTATTTCAGAAGAGCCCGCCTCGCTCATTCTTTGTGTGCGAGAAAGGCGCCAACTCTCACCATACCTCGTCAAAAGCCCGACCCTCTGCCCGGCTCCAATATCGGCGTTATTTCTGGCTGGGCAATATTCCGTTAGCACATATTTCTCCCTTGTCCAGAGAGGAATTGTAATTGATTCAGGATCAAAAGGCCATTCAAGTTGTGCGGAATGGAATACAGGCTGACGGGCCGCAGGAACAGCACTAGAATGTTAGATTTTGTAAGATCATATAAATTTACTATCTACTTAGAATTGACTAAGAAAATATTTTAAGTAAATTGACTATCTACTTAGAATTGACTAAGAAGTTTATATTTTACAAGTTAGTTGATAAGTATAAAGAGAGAGAGAGTGCATACAGACACTGTTATGACCTATGACGACGGAATACGGGTATACAACGCAGGTGCAGGGGTCGTGCAGAGTAAGAGCTCCTGACTAGCGCTTAGCTTTCTAGGTCGTCTAGGTGTCTCCTATCAGCTCTCTGGAAGACCACGTGATGGCATACTCGCAGACTTATTACTTGATATTAAGATTATGCTTGTAAGATTATAATTTACACACACTATATAATATTTAACTCGACTTACTGTACTTACAAAAACAGAAAAAAAAAACTTACTCAACAGGCGTGATGTAGGAAGGAGCGTCGGGACGGTAAAGTTCGCGTTTTAGGCCTAAATTATTTTACTTTACCTCTGGATATCTGCTATAAGGACTCCCTTCTTCTCTCTCTCTCTCTCTCTCCTCTCTCTCTCTCTCTCTCTCTCTCTCTCTCTCTCGGTGATAAAGCAAAAAAATCTCACCCATAAACCGTGCCAATTGATCCATAACAGCTCCTCTTGAGTGATTGAACGAGGGCATTTGGAATGCGTTTTCTGATATGTAAAGAATCGTCCGGCCCACGGTTCCCTCTACTGTATTGTCCGAATACGCTGTAAGAATGCTAATAATAGAATTCATTGTCAGCACAATGTGGCGCACTTGTCGCGCTCCTGCCGCGCTGTCATTCTTTACCGTTGTAATAGCGCGGCGTAGCCACGGAATCCTATCACAGTAAAACACGAGCAGTGCAAGGTGCAAGGTGTCACGAATCAGAAAACGAAATCAGTAACTAATTGAGAAATCGATAATTGAATGAGATCGCACTACCTGCATACTTTCTGCTCTTCCTCACCAGAATATACGGTTTCTCGGCGTCCCAGCGATCAGCGTGATACCAGGGTTTGTATTCCTGAATACAAGTTACTTTGTAAGAAAACTAGGAATCAGGCTAATAAGATGCGAAATAATCCCCCAGTTCCACAGCAAAAAAAAAATGAAGAGGGGAGGACCGTTAACTATTATATAGAACAGCGGTAGAGTTCTCATGTGGAACCAGACCAGGGCTACGTGATGCACATATGACTTACCTGTTCTTCAAATCTCAAGCACGTTCTTCTCTCCATCTGGAAGAAGGAATCCCTTAGTACTTCCTTCTCGTAGTCGGTTAACGAAGGCCAGAAGTAGATTAGTTGATGAGGCTTCCTTAAATTTTACACTGGAATCACACAAAACTCATTGTCAGAATATATGAGGCTGGAGCCTGAAATGATACAGCAATTATACTAAACTGTCCTAAAGTCGTGCTGTGCTACAAACAAGCAAAGAAACAAAATCAAAGAGATGGATGAATCTACGACGTGGTTATATTGGTGAGTGAACACATGTCAGAATAGCGAAACATCTATTGATTACAGAAGAAAAAGAAGATCCTGTGTTTCATGGGGAGCGTGGAACAGTGGCAAGGTCTTTGCTCACCACCGATACGTTCGATCCCGGCCCGGAACCCCCTCACCATACGAAAGGTGTAAAAGTTGGTAGCGACCGGGAGGCTAGTGGGCCATGCAGTCTTGCTCTGCAAGACCCCCTGCACCCTTTCTACGGATTTCGGTTGATAAGCGGGGTGCACTTTATCTTTATCTTTTATGTGTTTCATGAGCTCGACACATTCAAATGAGCAAACCTCAGGGTTCGGTCCTCAAACAATGGACTGTCAATTCCATTTCCATTTACTGTGTTAGCAGCTTGAGCCTGGAATAAAAATGCTTGTCACATGCTATGATGAAACTTGCGCCGCGCTCCTAAAATTGGTCCGCGGCGAAAAAATGGCGCACATTGGCGTAATACACTGCCTTTTCGCTGAATTTTCGCTTACCTTTTCGCTGAAGACAGTATAAATCTTATACGATTCTTATACTTACGTGATGTGAGGCGTGTTAGGTGAGAAATTTAAAGAGACAGTTGAAACTTGAAGCGATCCGAATAAGACTTATTTATAAGAAAAGAACAACTCACACGAGGCCTACATTTGACCGCGGTTGCTGTGCCTGCTGCTAATAAAACAAACAACAGTAGTGAATATAGAGTTTTCGTCATCTGAAGGGAAAGTTAACTGAAGCAAAAAGTTACAAATTTCGAAGGAGTAATCAGAGGGTGGAATAGAAGTTAGAAAGTACGGCATTTCTTAACGGCCAGTTTTTGAAACGTTTTTGGGACATGTACATTCTCTTATGATGTATGCAAATTAATATAATCAGTCTAAAATCGTGAGTAGTGGTGCAATGATTTGCATACACTATATCGGAATACAGCTTCTGCTATAGGCTTAAAAACTGGCCGTTATACCGCTTTAAAGCGAAATACCGGCCGGCTTTCGAAACACATCGAGTACACCAGCATTCTTTTGCAGCTTATGCAAATGAACATAAATTTGAGTAAATTAGCATAGATACGTAAGAATTCCGCTGTCCACGATGCGTTTCAGAAACTGGCCGTTATACCGCTTCCAATTGTAGACGTAGAGTATGTGGTGGTTGGAGATGCGCGCATAGGAAAATATCTGTATTTGTTACACAAATGTATAATACATTTATTGGGAAACTTTCTCAGAATAGTTTTCTCTTTTGCTTGGGAAAAGAAAGAAGAATAGCAAATATAAATACAAAGCCTGAGGGGAAAAAGCAAGCTATAAGGAAATAGAACCTTCCAGGCGACAAACACATTGCTTTATGGGAAATCTATGCAATGTGCAAATATGTTTGCGGCGTCCGTAGGTACAAACCTTGCGACGGATAGAGACTTGTGAGGGGGGGTTATACATATATTTCCTCAATATTCCATATTTTCCTATCGCTAATTTCGTTCAGTTTTTTTTTACAAATACTTAGATTTCCCATTGGTTATTACATTGCTCATATTAGCTTCTAATATAATTGCTCATTTTCAAATAAAGGGAATATTTTTGATTTTTGGGCCCAAAAGTATGGACACTATGCTGACAGTAGAGTACACAGATACATACGAACCAAATGAAGCGGTTACTCTACTCAAGTTTAAACAACTATAAAAACCAAACTATTTCAAAAAATCCAACACACAATCAAAAAGATACCATCACCCAGGTGATCTGACTAATCGAGCACGGTGCTAAAATGGAAATAAACCGGTGCTAGACCTATCCTATTGGCTATACCGGATAGGCTTGTCCCGACCTCGAAATACCCCCCGATCCACCGGTTTTATCAAGGTGATTTCGATTTCTTCCCCTGTTCATTAGAAACGATCAGTAAGCAATTATCGAAGTAATTAAAGGGTCAGGCCCATTTCAAGTGACCGCTATTTTTGATGATTCCATCCGATTCTGCATGTCAAATATAGTAGGATGCAATATTTTTGTAATTTTCAAGCGCAAAATTCACACACTATTCAGCAATTTACCGTGGGCAGCCATACCCAACTATCTATCGCAGTTGGCACGCCCATTCGCGCTGATTGGCCAATATCGCAATTGCCACGCCCAATAGAGCATATTGCCCAATTAGCGCGAAGGGGCGTGACAACTGCGATAGATAGTTGGGTATGACTGGCAATGGTAAATTGCTGAATACTACGTGAATTTTACGCTTGAAAATTAGAAAAATATCGTATCGTACTATATTTGACATGGAGAATCAGATGAAATCATCAAAAATAGGGGTCATTTGAAATGGGCCTGACCCTTTAACAGGAAGCTTATTCCGACCGAAATGCCACGCCCATTTTTGCTCGAGGAATTTGTGTACTGCAACTTTTAATAATAAATAGTATAATAATTAGCACAAACCAAATTCATGCGCTCACTCTAGTTCATTTTCACTATAGTTGAAATTCACTATAGTTTGAACTTCACACTGAACTTTTTTACATCTGCATAATTGTAATTGTAAAAAATATCACTCAATAATCACGAACTAATACCACATGCTAATCCCTGCATAGTGGTAACTTATGATCTCGTAAGCTCCATGTTTCCAGTGCTCTACCAGAAACCCCAACGAGGTTGTGCTAGACCCTAAGAATACATGACTATTCTGCAAAACAAGAACCTTGTGAACCTTAGAGCTATGTTCAGTTGTTACGAGGCTGAGCTCGTCCTCATCTCTTACCAAGCCCCATTCAACCCGAAACTCGGCGAAAAAAAAGAGAGGGTTCGCCCAGGTTTCGCGGCGCACTTCGCCCAGTCTGCGCCAGACGCGCGCCTGGTATGCCAAGAAAAGAGCAGCCAAAAAGGGTAAGCGGCGTTTTCGCCCAATTTTCGTCCGGTTTTCGCCGAAGGCTAGTCAATGCACTCACCCGGGCTTGGCGAGAGTCTGGCGAAGACTGGGCGAAGTGCACGGCGAAATCCCCCTTTTTCTCCCCAACTGAGTTTCGTCAGTGTGTAGCCTGTGGAGGAGCACAAGTAACTTATAGAGAACAGTTGGATATTCGGTAAAATTTGCTTACGAGTATATTCTCTCAAACTTCTTCAACGCATGCGCAACTTATCAACACGTCAACAGCAACGAGACACCCCCCATACAAACAATAAGAAAAAGTACGATGTCACATTTTAAAGCGAAATAACGGCCGGATTTTGAAACACATCGAGAACAACAGAATTCCTATGCAGTTTTTGCAAATGAACATAAAGTAGAAAAAAAGAGCTAAATTCGAGTAGCTTAGCATAAATACGCAAGAATTATGTTGTCCACGATGCGTTTCAAAAGCCGGCCGGTAGTTCGCTTTAAGCATAACTCTTGGTGGTCGTGAATGGCACTCTTTCTACAACCGATGTGTAAAAACCAGTTGCCCCACTCTTTGACCTATGAGCTAACTCAGCTCGCTGTCATGATTCAACCGTACAACCTTGTTAGCGTAAACTCTCCGCACGCAAAGTCATAAACGATTAAAAACAAGTGGCCAATAACAAAAGATAAACTCGGGAAAAGTTTGATGGCAACTTCCCGGGACACCTTTATTATGGGAAGTTGCATCTTGAAGAAATCGTTCTTACGCCATACGGGAAACACATTGAATGGCAAAGAAGCAACGTAAACAATGCCGAGCAGGACAGCCGCGGCAAGCGTGTTGCGCAGCAAGAATACATCGCGCCGCAAGTAGACACAAAGACTTCAGGTTCCACATCATTGAGCACAGTTTCTCGAAGACTCCTCTCCTCGTCCGTTGTAATCAACTCTCTAAAAATGAATCTTTTTTAAAATACTGTTACGTATACTGCATGTGTGGCCGGTGGTGTAGTGCCAAGCGCTGTTAATCACCACACACGCGACCGGGGTTCAATTCCCGCGGCAGGTTGCCCCGACTGGGTGGTAAAAACGGTACCAGGTGAAAACTTGGAAAGGTTTCTTGGATCAGGGCTGGCCACCCATTCCGTAATCAAAGATGGCCTATTCTCTGGTGCGCACTACTTCAGTAGACTAGAGCGGACTGCAGGGACCCCTTCGGGGCCCTGAAGAACAGTCCCAGCTTTAACCTTTTTAACCTTTTTTTAAACTACTGTTACTAAAGATTATTGTTTGTTAATAGTTCAAGATTAGGTGCATAGTTAAAGATTACTGAACGCTCACAAACAATGCATACGTGTGTAGAACAAATTCCGCACTGATTAACCTCCGCGGCATTGCTGCGCACAAAGGGCACGCCACACGGCATCATTAGAGGGTGTGTCACAGATGTTTGATGTTCAATTCCTGCGACTCCCTTTAGAGGATGTGCGCCGGGAGCGCGCCGTCTGACGCCTCGTCGCGCACACTAAGGGGGTAGCGCCGCGCCTCTGTGGCGAACCCTCCTTTTGAGCGCTGAGGTGACGTGGAGTTTTACCTGATTCAAGTAAATTAACATGCTTACCTAGAGTCCTTCCTGGCATAAGGCCCATTCTTATGTATTGGGCTGACTTTTCACGTGCTTCTCCACGACTTCGTGTTACATCATTATCAAGTAGACATCAAGTCCACAGACCACATTCCTGGCACTATTGAGCACATTTCCTCGAGATGTCCCCGACCATCGGTCGGACTCCACACTCTAAAATGGCATGATGTACTGCACTGGACGCCGTGAGGAAGACTGCGTATGATATAAAAGAAACTGCTCATCACTGAGGAAATTTGGCCGGTGCGCGGCCTACACTGGGCCGTAAAAGGTGGGCCGCCTACACCTCGCCCATAAACGGGAAAGCGGCTCGAGAAACACAGAAAAGGTGGGCGGCTGGTGCGCCTAGTGTGTTGCCGGTGTAGGCGCGGTGTAGGCGAACTAAAACACACACGAAAGTTGAAGATCACCGTCCTCAGGGCTACACAAGCCCACCCTGGGCCGGTGCGCCGCCTACACCAGGCCCGAAATGAGTGGGTCGCCATGCCTGGGCCCACCGTTTTGTTGTAGGCCGCGCCAAAGGTTTGCATTGATGATATTCAAGGCTTCTTGCATACTCATACACACTGAAACATGTATGTCGTCACTCCATTCCCAATAAATAAATAACACACCTAGCTAAAGTCATAATGTTCGCCCCGACTCTCCGTTATTGATTTGGGATGACTTTTCGCGGTTGAAACTGGACGCGCTTCTCGGCCTGGGGAAGATCGCCTTGTGGTGTAGACTGTATATAGCAGCGAAATCACCATTCTAAAAACTGATCAGTAGTTGTAGTGGCCAAAAAAACGACTAATTAATTTGTTACCTTTTTCTCTGAATCACCACTGCCTTCGATTCGCTTTTCTATTTCCCTACTACTCTCTCTCACTCTCTATCTCTGTCCTTCACGCTCAATCTCACTCTCATAACAAGATCGAATAATTCCTTGTATACAGTCCTTCTCGCTCCTTGTCACCTGGTCACCCTCTCATCGTATATCTCTCTCTTTCTCTGTCTCTCTCACACTCGCTCTGTCTAACTTTGTTAAACTCAGGCAATAACTATACATCTATACTCCTAGAAATTCACAAAAAAAACTACATCGAAGTCTTCTGAAAGCTCTCATTAAATTCTATCATCAAATTCTTGTATATTTTGAAATAACAAGATTAACCACAAAATTGGGAAGAGATAAAAAAAAAGATAACTGATAAAAAACCCTCACACACCCGCGCACAACACAAAACACCCGCAAACATTCTCAGAAAGTGGATTGAGTAAGTATAGTTACCATTCTGTATTCTGGGTTCAGTTTACTTTATCACCGAACTTGACTTGATTACAATATTGGTAATCCATATACAAATTAATAAAATTTGAGATAAAGATAGAGCGAGGCAGCAAAAAAAAACTAGAGAAAAACGGAGAGAGATGTAGTGGACGGAGACCGAGGGAAAGAGAGTATTGACTTGGTTTGTCTTCTGTTTCTGTGTTCAATCCACCCAATCGAGTCGGCGCCTAACTCGTTTACCATAGCACAGTTGGTTTAGTAGTTGTCTAGGACAGACATACCATGCAATTGAATGCACATCTAAATTTGCATAAGAAAGCTTAACGCGGACAGAAGCAAAGTTCAATCACAAGAGCGTCGTCATTGACGTTGTACACGATCCTGTGGATCGCATGTCGAGACAACAAGGAACGAAAACCCAATTTCCAGATGACAGTGGAGATGCAGAACCCTGATTGCTCAATGACAAGGCCAACATTGGTAGCAATGGAAAGACCAACGACCACAGGCTAACTACCAACTACACTGATAGACAACAGCTTCGGGGAAATTTTTTCCAAAAGTGAATAAAATACTCCAGGCTGCCAGCGATTTTTATCGGCTGGGAATTGTCCAGTCAAGGCACTGATCGTGCAATCACCGGTGAGTGTCGACAGCCGCCGCCCAGTACCCAATCTGAAGTGGGCGGACCGTGCGCCGCCCACCAACCAGGCGCCTCCCTCTGGCATATATCTGTGGCGCGCTGACAGCCGGGAGTTTGATGTTTGACAAGGTGAAAACCGGAAAGATTCCCCTACACTGTGTCTATCAGAGTAATTGGCAATTAGCCCATGGAGGTCGGGCTTCCCAAGGCTACCAATGTTGGCCCAGCCATTGAGCAGCCAGAGTCCTACACCCCCACTGTCATCTGGAAACCGAGTTCTCGTTCCGTGTTGCCTCGACATGCGAGTCCACAGGATCGTGTACAACGTCAATGACGACGCCCTTGCGATTGAACTTTGCTTCTGTCCGAATTAGGCTCTCGTATGCAAATTTAGGCGTGCGCCCAATTGCATGCTACCTCGATCGAAGACATCTACTAAACCAACAATACTAGGCAAACGAGTTTGGCTCCGGCTCAATTGAGTGGATTGAACCCAGAAACAGAAGACTAATCAAGTCAATACTCCCTTTCCCTCGGTCTCCGTCCACGTACATCTCTCTCCGTTTTTCTCTAGTTCTTTTTGCTGCCTCACTCTATCTTTATCTCTAATTTTATTAATTTGCATATGGATTACCAATACTGTAATCAAGTCAAGTTCGTTGTAAAGTAATCGAAATCCAGAATACAGAAAGGTAACTATACTTACTCAATTTACTCTCTAAGAATGTTTGTGAGTGTTTTGCATTGTGCGCAAGATGTGAGCGAATATGTATGAGAATTTTTATATATGATAACCGTATTCCTGAACTTAGTGGAAATATTGTTATTTGTAAGTAGATAAAGGCGACGATAGAATTTAGTAAGAGATGTAAAGTTCTCCCACACACACTATCTCTCTCTATATATAGCTCTCTCTCTCTCTATATATCTCTGTTCTCTCTATTTCTCTCTCCCGCACCCTATTTCCCTCTCTATCTCTCTACAGCTCTCCGCTCTCTCTGTAGCTCTCTATCTCTCTCTATCTCTCTATAGGTCTCTATATATATCTATGTTATCCCGCACTCTCCATTTCTCTCTCCCGCATCCTATTTCCCTCTCTATCTCTCTGCTCTCTCTGTAGCTCTCTATCTCTTTCCTGTTCTCTCTAGTTCTCTCCCTCTCTCCAGCTACTCTAGCTCTCACTCTCTATCTCTCTCACTCTCTCCCCAACTAAGCATCCAAAATTGTGATCAATATTTTTAATTATTTTGAAGGTACTATTCAGTTAATAGACTAGACTGACTAGACTTTCATATTAATTACGTCTCTATACGCGGGTAAACAAAGAGTAAACTTAGCTGGTCACTGTTCGGGAGGCTTCCCTCCAGGGCGTGGTTGACCTCCTCGAGGACGCTGTCGTCGTCGAGCTCGTCGAGCTCGTCGAGATGGTCCACCTCGAGTCCGATCCCGACATGTTCCAATTACACCACAATGGTTCGTCGTATAAGTCGGCTTTTTGGGGGTGTCGAACTAAATCAATTTATTCAATAAAATTTAAACACAATACACGGAAATTTTTTTGGACAAAGCATGGTAAGAAATGCGCAAAAGAAAAGAACAGTGACAAAATTCGGGAAAGCCAGTATAAATTTGAATCCACTCATGTTGATCATATGCAAATTTTCGCATTTTCCGGTATGCTAATTTTTATCACGTGTCCAGTTTAGGTGGATTGTTGGAGGTTTTTAACTCGGCGGTCTTTGGTAGAAGAATAGAGGATAGAGCCAGAAAAAAATACTTCAAAATGAATACTCAAGACCTGGAAGCATAAGCCGCAGAGACTTGAAAATTGGTTTCAAACCCATAAGACAGTAAATATCACTCTAAAGAATCTGAGGTAAAACTCACATTAGACATCCTTGCTTTACTTGTCCAAGTTTCCAAGTAGTCCTGCAGCACTTCAACTGAACTCTTGCAAGCCCCCAAGCTGTGACCATCAATGATGTTTATATTGATATCGATTGATCCCACCACCTGAAAGACATATAAGATAAAATGGTAGTAACAATAAAGCGTGAAAAGCTGGACACTAAAAAGTAAAAGACGGGTAATATAATATCTAGAACCAAAGTAGTTATTGACGTGAAAACCACAGTGTTTCTGCAAATATGTGCAAATATGTGTAGAATAATAGTTGAAAAGGAAAGTATAAGTATATAGCAAACCAAAATGGTATATTCAAAGAAAAGGATACGTACATTGAAAGACCGAAATACGACGAACTCCTCCGACACAAACTTTGGAAATTAGCATAAAATTAGCGAGGAAATGCAAATTTTCAATATGCTAATTTTTATGCGAATAGTTCAGTGCGGTTGCTACTGAATACTGTAAAGCAAAAGAAAACCTCAATTGGGAACGGCACGATGTACTAGACGACGTGAGGAAGACTGATTATGATATAAAAGACACACGCTATGATATTTTACGCCTCTTGCATACTCATACACACAGAAACTCATCCGTGTATGTCGTCACTCCATACCCAATAAATAAATAACACACCTAGCTAAAGTCACAATGTTCGCATCGACTCTCCGTTATTGATTTGGGATGACAGTTCGCGGTTGAAATTGGACGCGCTTCTCGGCCCGGGGAAGATCGCCTTGTGGTGTATGTAGCAGAGAAACCACCATTCTAAAAATTGATGGGTAGTGTGTCAGTAGTTGTAGTGGCCAAAAAAAACGACTAATTAATTTGTTACCTTTTTCTCTGAACCACCACTGCCTTCGATTCCCTTTTCTATTTCCAACTACTACTCTCTCTCACTCTCTCTATCTATCTCTCTCACTCTCTATCTCTGTCCTTCACGCTCAATCTCACTCTCATAACAAGATCGAATAATTCCTTGAATACAGTCCTTCTCGCTCCTTGTCACCTTGTCACCCTCTCTTCGTATATCTCTCTCTTTCTTTCTTTCTCTCTCTTTCTATCTCTATCTCTATCTCTATCTCTATCTCTATCTCTCTCTCTATCTCTCTCTCTAACCTTTGTCGGTTAATTCAGGCAATACCTACATACCTATAGCTATACTCCTAGAAATATCAGAAAAAAACTACATCGAAGTCTTTTGAAACCTCTCATTAAATTCTATCATCAAATGCTTGTATATTTTGAAATAACAAGATTAACACCAAAATTGGTAAGAGATAAAAAAAGATAACTGATAAAAAACCCTCACACACGCACGCACAACACAAAGCACCCACAAGCATTCGCAGAAAGTAGATTGAGTAAGTATAGTTACCTTTCTGTATTCTGGGTTCAGTTTACTTTATCACCGAACTTGACTTGATTACAATATTGCTAATCCATACACAAATTAATAGGGAGCGAGACAGCAAAAAGAACTAGAGAAAAACGGAGAGACATGTACAAGGACGGAGACCGAGGAAAAGAAAGTATTGTCTGTGATTGCCATTCTGTATTCTGGGTTCGGTCTACCCAATCGAGTCGGCGCCGAACTCCTTTACCATAGTAGAGTTGGCTTAGTAGTTGTCTAGGACAGACATACCATGCAATTGAATGCACATCTAAATTTGCATAAGAAAGCTTAACGCGGACAGAAGCAAGGTTCAATCACAAGAGCGTCGTCATTGACGTTGTACACGATCCTGTGGATCGCATGTCGAGACAACAAGGAACGAGAACCCAATTTCCAGATGACAGTGGAGATGCAGAACCCTGGTTGCTCAATGACAGGGTCAACATTGGTAGCAATGGAAAGACCAACACCCATGGGCTAACTACCAACTACACTGATAGACAACAGCTTCGGGGAAATCTTTTCCAAAAGTGAATAAGGTACTCCAGGCTGCCAGCGATTTTTATCGGCTGGGAATTGTCCAGTCAAGGCACTGATCGTGCGATCACCGGTGAGTGTCGACAGCCGCCGCCCAGTACCCAATCTGAAGTGGGCGAACCGTGCGCCGCCCACCAACCAGGCGCCTCCCTCCGGCATAAATCTGTGGCGCGCTGACACCCGGGAGTTTGATGTTTGACAAGGGGATAACTGGGAAGATCCCCTACACTGTGTCTACCAGTATAATTGGAAGTTGGCTCATGGAGGTTGGGCTTCCCAAGGCTACCAAAGTTGGCCCAGCCATTGAGCAACCAGAGTCCTACACCCCCACTATCATCAGGAAATCGGGTTCTCGTCCCGTGTTGCCTCGACATGCGAGTCCACAAGATCGTGTACAACGTCAATGACGACGCCCTTGCGATTGAACTTTGCTTCTATCCAAATTAGGCTCTCGTATGCAAATTTAGGCGTGCGCCCAAATGCATGCTACCTCTATCAAAGACATCTACTAAACAAACAATACTACGGTAAACGAGCTTGGCTCCGGCTCAATTGAGTAGATTGAACACAGAAACAGAAGACTAATCAAGTCAATACTCTCTTTCCCTCGGTCTCCGTCCACGTACATCTCTCTTCGTTTTTATCTAGTTCTTTTTGCTGCCTCACTCTATCTTTATCTCTAATTTTATTAATTTGCATATGGATTACCAATACTGTAACCGAGTCAATTTCGTTGTAAAGTAATCGAAACCCAGAATACAGAAAGGTAACTACAGTTACTCAATTTACTCTCTAAGAATGTTTGTGAGTGTTATGTATTGTGCGCAAGATGTGAGCGAATATGTATGAGGATTTTTATATATGATAACCGTATTCCTGAACTCAGTGGAAATATTGTTATTTGTAAGTAGATAAAGGCGAGATAAAGGCGACGATAGAATTTAGTAAGAGATGTAAAGTTCTCCCACACACTCACACTATCTCTATATAGCTCTCTCTATATATAACTCTCTCTCTATAACTCTCTCTCTCTATCTCTCCGTTCCCCAGCAATCTCTATCCCTCTCTCTCTCGCTCGCTCGCTCCCTATCTCTCCCGCACCCTATTTCCCTCTCTATCTCTATACAGCCCTCTGCTATCTCTAAGGCACCTCTATCTCTCTCTTGTTCTCTCTGGTTCTCGCTCTCTCCAACTATCATCCAAAATTGTGACCAAGATTTTTAACGTTCTTTTAAAGGCACTATTCAGTTAATTGACTAGGCTCTCATATTAGCTAGACGCGGGTAAACAAAGAGTAAACTTAGCTGGTCACTGATCGGGAGGCTTCCCTCTAGGGCGTGGTTGACCTCCTCTAGGACGCTGTCGTCGTCGAGCTCGTCGAGATGGTCCACCTCGAGTCCGATCCCGTCATGTTCCAATTACACCACAATGGTTCGTCGTATAAGTCGGCTTTTTGGGGGTGTCGAACTAAATAAATTTATTCAGTAAAATTTCAACACAATACATACACGGAAATTTTTTTGGACAAAGCATGGTAAGAAATGCCCAAACAATTGAGAAAAGAACAGTGATAAAATTCGGGAAAGCCAGTATAAATTTGAATCCACTCATGTTGATCATATGCAAATTTTCGCATTTTCCGGTATGCTAATTATTATCGCATGTCCAGTTTAGGTGGACTGTTGGAGATTTTTAAGTCGGCATCTTTGGTACAAGGATAGAGGATAGAGCCAGAAAAATACATCAAAATGAATACTGAAGACCTGGAAGCATAGGCCGCAGAGACTTGAAAATTGGTTTCAAACCCATAAGACAGTAAATATCACTCTAAAGAATCTGAGGTAAAACTCACATTAGACATCCTTGCTTTACTTGTCCAAGTTTCCAAGTAGTCCTGCAGCACTTCAACTGAACTCTTGCAAGCCCCCAAGCTGTGACCATCAATGATGTTTATATTGATATCGATTGATCACACCACCTGAAAGACATATAAGATAAAATGGTAGTAACAATAAAGCGTGAAAAGCTGGACACTAAAAAGTAAAAGACGGGTAATATAATATCTAGAACCAAAGTAGTTATTGACGTGAAAACCACAGTGTTTCTGCAAATATGTGCAAATATGTGTAGAATAATAGTTGAAAAGGAAAGTATAAGTATATAGCAAACCAAAATGGTATATTCAAAGAAAAGGATACGTACATTGAAAGACCGAAATACGACGAACTCCTCCGACACAAACTTTGGAAATTAGCATAAAATTAGCGAGGAAATGCAAATTTTCAATATGCTAATTTTTATGCGAATAATTCAGTGCCGTAACTATTGAATACTGTAAAGACTTCAAGGGAGTACTAAAAATCTAAAAAGATTGTAAAGAGACTAACATAATACTGTGAATATAATACTGTGAATCGAATAATGTGAATAGAAGTGAAAAGAAGGAGAATAAAAATACTGTGAACAACCCGAGGAATGACTAAATCATTGATTTTTTTGGCATCAGAGTGCGCTGAAAAATGTTCCCTTGCAATACCCCTTATAGCCGTAGGCACAATTAGAACATCGGACCAGGGATTGATTTCCTTTGTTGATCAAAGTCCATTCACAAGAAAACAGAATAATAACCCAATCACCAAATGGTTATCATCGAAAAAAAAACATTTGGCGACCCATCGCTGACTATTTGGTGACCAATTGGTGACCAGTTGACGGCGGTTTTGGAGAAAAATGGAAATGGTTTGGCCCACGAAAATAGGGAACCGTCACCAAATTCAAATGGATGCGAGACATTCGCCATATTTTCGCCGCGCACAAGTTCTCAGATACTCTCTAAATGTTCTGTCATTTTTACGTTGAAAATATGCTTTCTGAAATGTAACGACGAACAGTTAAAAAGTGTATCTCCATTCTGCTTACATTTTTTGTTACCAAACAAAACCAGGCTACAGCATACGGTGTTTATTGCTCTTTTTGTTCGTTTTCTTTGATTTTAACCTTAGTATTTTGATGTTTTAATGTGTACTCATAACATACATACAATACTATCCATACATTTATTGAATCTATCCAAAAACAAACAATAACACAAAAATGCACAAGGAGTAAACGTATATTACAAGCCATGTGTAGGAAATGCTCTGAAGAAAATAAATGTCGCAATGAAAAGTCTAAAACTCGTAAATTAAACGCAACATTCACAAGCACAAGGTAAAACGAACAAAAATAATCTAGACGATAAAACACTACTCTACTTTGTACATGAGGGTATCCTCTGGATTCCAGAAACGCGAGCTAAAGCGGTTTGTGCGCGGTTCATGAAATGTGGTCTTTCCTTATAACTGCATTCCAGTTAATTTTATGAAAATTTTCAGTTCCCGACTGACCAGAGTGCACAGAATGCACTAACACCTGGAAATGCGCTGTCTATGTTTTACAAGCCAGGTGGCATACCGCTTTAACCTCATCCCTACAGACATTACCTAGGGAACTAACTCCCCGCGACGTGTTAGGGAAGCCAAGACCTACGAAGCTCCTAGCCCCAACAAGATGAAGCAGGCAACCGGGGGAAAACTAGCACAAGTGAAGAGCCGCAATGTAAACTATATCTCATTCCAAACTACCAAGAAAAAAATGAAATAAAACTATTGATTTTCAAAGTCTAAACGCAAACATATATGTACACCTTATAAAACAGACCAATAGAAAATAGAAAACAAAGTACAAAGTACAACGTACAACCAGAAATAAAAACAAGTCTTTAAGTAAAACATCGTCAGGTAGAAATCACAAAGTGGGCGTCATGTTCAGTCATCTGAGTTTTAAAGAGTACAAAAAGCTGTTTTGTCGGGAAGATCGCAGATCATAGGTCATACTGTATAGAGATAGACATGTAATTACCATGGGACATACTGCATGGATAGACATGTAATTCCATCATTCCAAGCATTATACTCAGGAGTCACGTGATCACCGAATCTTAGTGTTAATAAGATAGAGGTGCTTTCATATACGGTACACGGTACAGTACACATAGTAGGATACGATGGTGGATGCTAATTAACTTTTTTTTTAAATGCGATCGTTACCTTCCTAAATAGACTACAGTACATCTATCACTTATCAACAGTAAGATTCGCCAATCATTTTAGGTTTGATTCTGAGATCCGGGAATTAACAAAGAGAGAGGAAAACACCAGAAAAGAAAGAGTAGTCCAGTGAGCAATTCAAACGAATAGAAGAGGATAATTATAATTATTTGCTTTAAGTACCACAACTGAACTGAGCCTAGGCGAAACAATTCGGTGCTTCGATGGACCACACAAATTACCGCACATATCTAAAGGGTACCGGGTTATATCAACCGAATCCGAGAAAATTGGCCCCCGGGAAGTTTAAAGGCCAGGGCCAGTTCGTCCGGCTTCAGAAATGACTAATGAGCCGGACCCCGGTGCATCGTTTCTGCGGATTCGGTTGATATAACCCGGTACTCTTTATCTTTATCTTTATATCTAGAGGGTTTTCACGTCGGCAAAACTACACGCTAACTCGTGTGTGTAAATGGTGTAAAGCATTAGAATCATCTGGCCATTTGGCAACTAGCAGCAATCAATAACATCTACTTCAGCAGTAAAAAACATGAAACTATCAATCAATGAATCAATGAAACATATCAAGACCTACAAATCCGGAAACCGCGTCGGATCTTCCCGATATGAAGCCGGTATACGGTACATCTTCTCCGATATATCATCGACAAACTGAAACTTCTGGAATGTGACCTTTGCAGAGATCGTCGGTAGTAGAGGGATTTCTGAATCAATAAACACATAATTATAAAATACAATAACTAGGAATATATATATATATATATAAAATTCAAATTGAGCATAAAAGAGAATTTTATATCATTTTAGAGAACTACACAACAACAGACTCAAATAAACAGTCACCGTCTGCTTATAACAATAAACTAAAGATATACCCACACTCCAAGCAATTTTCCTACCCATCATCGAACACTACCACTACTTATAATGATAATGGTCTTAATAAACTGGTTATACCGTAGACGTAGACACCCATATAAGGACGAAAAAGTCTAACAAAGTATATCCACTCACCAACTCGCACTGGGAACCCGGGAGGCAGTCTCGCTTGGCAGAACCTTCTCAACTTTGCAATGTGCTTGAATGGGGCCAGGATCTCGAGCACATCCAACAATATATCAACTCCAAGAGGGAACTCCTCACTCTATAACGGGAAACATAAAATAATAATATATAACTACAAACTACATACAAAATCTAGTAGAAATTGGTTCACTGCATGTACACCTAGTCACTCACAAAGTACAAAAACACGCTAGTTTACGCAAGCAAGTAAATACTGGTTCAACCGCATCAAAGTGAAGCTGAGACTGAGAGAAACCTTCACCGGGGTGATTGCGTCGTGGCTCACTGGCAAAGTTCTCGTCTCTCACCCGTACGACCCGGGTTCGAATCCCGTCCAGTGCTACCATCTTGCAAACATGCCACGGCGTCGGGAATAAAGTTAAGGCGCTCCCCTTGCCTAGCCTTAGGACGGACCTTTCGCTCTGTATTATCTTCTGTGCCGTCTTCTATCGTCTACTTCACTCTACGGGACACATCGGCTAAGAGACACCGCCTTGGATTGGAGCTAAACATGAAGATCCCCGACTTCGAGAGCAAACGGGACCCTGGATTCTACATGCTTAAGTCTATGTGTGATGATTGTATGTCTGAATAAAGTGGTATTCACATTCTTCAGTCTTCATTGATACAGCAAAATGTCGGGTAATGTTTATGTTTAATATAATAATAGAACATCAAGCTTTCAACACTAGCTAAAAGTTTAAATTGATAGAATAATAACATAAAAAACACAGTCTCACCATTCCAATCAATGCCTTGAAGTGCTTAGAGTTGTGCTTCAGAACCTAAAAAAATAACATATCATAACCATATACATAACAGCTTTGTACATATGAAGGAAACCACCTGCACACAGAAATGTTAGCTCACTAAGATAAGAATCTCAAATTTAGCTACACACTGAAACATCGTGACATATACTCGACTATCTCGGCTCATTACCAATTATTTTTATAAAGTTTGTAGCAGTTTACCACACAATTAGATGTCAAAAAATATGAATTCCTACAGATACATTGTCTGAGAAAATGAACTTTCTCTATACGCAATTACCGATCCACGTTTAACATATTAGACTAAAAATAAGAATGAGCGGCACCCGAGCTAACCTGTGGCCTGCCAAGGGGTGGTGGCAATCCCGGAGCCGCTCCCGCGTACTCTTCCCAAGTTGTGGGCGCCCGGCCTGGCGGCGGCAGGCTTTTCCTGTGTTGCAGACTCTAAACAATTCGAACATCAAATCACATCTTATAAAGCTATGAATTGCATAGAAACCTACTCAAAATTATGAGCACGCAAATTATTACTAAAATTGTACATAACATACAGGAACTGCTGACAACACAAAACCGTAAGCGACAAAGGAAAACCGTAAGCGTTGAAATATACGGAAAAACAGAACACTAACAGATTTGTTCACATATCTGGGAGTCTGAGATATATAACATGAACAAACTTCATATCGCAGAAGACTACAGACTACATTTCTGCTACTTACAAAGAATAATATACTTCGCTCACCTTAAAATCATCATCCGCAACCGCGCTACCCGTAGCCAGACTTTGCATAAATGACTTGTTTTTCTTGATATCGTCAGCACTGAGGTGCTCACGTCTAAAATAAATAGTACCTGTTTATATAGAGTACAACAACTAGAGAGTATACCGTAGGACAGAACTTTCTTTTTTCTATATTTCTCTCTAAAGAGAAAACTTGCCAAAATTAACATCCATGATCCATATTCCCCTACCGAAACTGACTTACAGATACAGGTGCGTTTATACAAAAAATTGCATACTTAATTTCATACTTAACACAACAGTCGAGCTTTCCGAGAATACTCCTAGACATACTTAACGACATACGCAAAAAGCGAACGACAAACCAATAACAATGAGACACTAAGGAAAAAAACATTAAGAGCAAAAAAAGCTTTTTAATGCTTACCGCTTCCTAGTTTCCAAAACCATGCCCTCAACAACATAGAAATTCGCTTGATATTCGCCTATTTGCTCCTGAAAAGGCGGAATTAAAAAGGAAAAAGGACACACAGAAAACTAAAGGATCAACGAAAAAGGCTTACACAATGCTTTTTTGTTGGTAAGCGTCAACAACGTAATGCTTTGGGTAAGCTCCAAAAAGCCAGCATTTACTTCATAACCATGACAGAAGTGCCAAAGATAAGACCTGCCTGCACTAGAAATTTGCTGTTCTAAGTTATTTACATTTATATGCAGGCGCTTCTATTACTATAGCAGAGATAACCAGCTAACTTACAATTTTGCCACCAAAGGGATGAAACTAATCAACATACATTAAAGATCATGGATTTCTCTTCATACTATCATTTGGATTTGATATTTGATGCTCATTTTGAAGTTATTAATTATTGGTAAACATCACTACTATCTACATCCTCAGAGGTCAGAATCACTAATCCTCACCTCTCTATTATGCTTAAACACCCATCCAGAATAAGCTTGTTGGAATGTGATCGGCTTGGTGCTCATCTGTGCTGATACAATATCAGCTGACATTAGCACGTCCACCTCCTCGTCTACCTCCATTTCAGACTCGTCGTGTCGGATACGTTGATAGACCTGTAAGTGAGGATATATGTGAGGAAATATGTGTTATATTTGTTTGTTTGTATGAGTATGATGTACGTTACGCGCTAGCTCTACATTTCAGACTCGTCGTGCCGAATGCGTTGATAGACCTACAATGAGAGGCTCGATACATAAATTTTTATAGGACGTTACACTCTAGCTCTACAGATCAGGCGTATCATGTCAGATTCGCTGGTTGGCCTGAAAGTGAGGTTCTACAGACATATACCTCTGTTTGTATGACGCACGTAACGCTCACTACTTTCGGTGCAACGAGAGATGCGAGGTACAAATCATGTCGTTTATGCTCTACTTTCCGGCTATCATGCCGGTTATGCTGATAGACCTACAGCGAGACGTTCGATATTGTTTTACACTTTGAAATTGAGTGATGGTACATTCAATTTCAGTGTGAGCATTTTTGATAAGTACACATCTACACGTCAGCGTTACGTTTCACCTCAACACATAAAATCTTCAATGATCTGCGGAGGCGCTCTAATAAGTATGATTTCACGCGCCGGTTTACGCCCAGACCTACCTTCATCTTATTATCCATAACAACGAGTTGATCCTCAGGGAATTCGGCTTCAGAATCGAATAGAAACGAGATATCGCCACGCTCCCACGATCTGCAGATAATATATGTTTTTCATCAGCTCCGAGCTCCGACTGCAAAATGTTGCTTTTTTCACCCGCTCCGAAATTTTTTTCATCAGCTCCGTTTTCCATCAGCTCCGAATTGCTATGATTTAAAGATATGATTACAAGTAAGAGTTTTCTACTAGTTCGCTAGGAAAACACCAGTAACTTTCGTAAGCTACGAAGTAAGAACTGTTATGTTAAAAAATAGGCAGCTGTTCGAACCTTACCCTATCTATAAGTGACAATGACAAATCAAGGTTAAATTCTACACTTGGTAAACACGATTTAATCACAGGCTCTAAAATGAAGTCTATTATTAATTGGTGGCTTCAAAACCGTAGACTTACAAAACAAGAACCACATGGATTGAAACCACGTGGCTTAATTGATGGCTTGAACATTGAGATGAGACATAGAGGAACCACGCTAACAACTTAATAAATAACAAACAACTCACAACACAACAGCATCCATTATCCCGTTTCATAAGAATAAGAAGGAAATCACCAACCACGTTATCCATAGCTATCCATATGCTATCCACCCTAAGCCTAAGCCTAAGCCATAAACAAAAACCAAAAACCACTCACTTTTCATTAAAGTCCACAAGTGTCGTGTCCATCCGCAACTTTGTGCCCTTCTTGTATATTTTACACACATCCGAGGGAAGCATTTTCGACAATAGTGGAACTAAACAACACAATAAATGCAAACTAATAGTTTAATATTTTTAATGGTTACCAGGTTACCAAACTTTTGTCCATAGAAGAACAACAACGCCAACAAAGCTCACGCAACAACTTTTGGATCACGGATTCGAAGCAGAAACACTTGTTGGTTGATGTAGATAATGATAAACTAATTTCTTTCAATAGGATTCTCCATTCACAATACGCATAGCGAGGTTGCTTTACCAAATCTTAAATGTTATGTTACGTTAAATCCTTAGTTTAGAAAGAGGATAAAGGTAAACGACAGCAAAACCACAGACAAACTTACTCCACGAGTGAAAATCCCATTTCAATTCGAGGTAAAAGTCGCCCAGGTCCCTGAGCATCTCTATCAGATGGGGTTTCCGGGAATTCAACTGGTCCCGTGATTGGGCTTTCAACTTGCGCAACATTTCCGTTACTGAAATAATAAATAATAACATACTATTAATATCAATAAGTTCAAAGTGAAATAAATATAGATACGGGGATGCATACGACACAAAATACTACAATTCGAGTTCAGCGAGGTTGCTTTAAGAGACGAACCAGAAACATCGTAACTTCGTGATTTAGAATATTCATTGGTAATAAAAAGGAGGTTTGGTTCAATACATAACAATACACTATACACTGTCCAAAGCCTACTATCACTATGATCTTTAATAACACCTATCACAGCAACACGAACACGTACACGTACACCAAAATATACATTATTCTTATTCCAAGACTTCGTTAAAGAAACAGCCAAAACAAATTTGTACATAATTCACAAACAATTTCAGAATACCAGACTATACTCTGAGCTCTGAGCGTTTTCACTCCAAGAAAAAAAAATAAAGAAAGAAAAGTAAATCCTTACTAATTTGTCGGTCTCCATATGATACAGCTTCCATAAGAGGATTCCAGCCGTCACAGTTCTTTACTTTCACGGGAGCATTGTTCGACAGCAAAAGAGCGGTCGCTTCTAAAATAAAAACAAAATCATAGTGAAGTATCGCGAGCCTCGGTAACTCACAACTCACACACGAGTACCTACACTAATAAGTAAAAAAAGCTCAGGGGCCTCAGGGAATACATCATCCCAGCGTTGCGTTAAGTTACGGTCGTTACGGTTACGCAAATAAACTCTATATACTTCAGCTTACCTCTATGTCCGAGCATCGTTGAAATGTGCAGCGGCGTGTTACCATGCATATCCTGCTGGTACAAATCATATCCTGAAAACCACTTTTATTAAGACTTATACCACGTAATACTACCACTGTTGACACCACCATCGAATGTCGAATCAACGTTCAGCATGAGCATCTTAGACAATGCCATTTAAAGCCGTATTGTATCTACTTCGGGAAATTTGCATATGAATCGCATTTCCTATGCAAACTGTTTGCCCGAAGCGCCGGAAGGGCACCCACTTTGCACAGGATACATAGGAAATGCGATTCATATGCAAATTCCCCAAAGTATGTACAACACGGCTTTAAAGACAACATTTACACTGGCAAGGCTCTTTACTTCATAATCATAATGCAACCCTACCAAAGGACCTCAGTTGTGTTGTGTCAAATTGTCAAACCAAAGTGTCAAAACAAGTCATCAAAGATAAAACGTGTTGGCCACGTATGGTACAAGACTTTGGTACAAGCATTGTAAACATAAATTAAATTGCTAACACGTCCATAGTTCAAGTATAAGCTTTTTAAACACTCCAAACTACCAACCTGCCCTAATCAGTGCCTGTAGCGTATGCGTATCATTGAAGAATGCCGCCTTATGTAAAAGGTACGGTTCCGCGTGTTCCGCGTCTCCTAACACTGTCATCGTGTCAGTCCATCGAGTACCACTATCCGCTGCACACTTGATGGCCGCCAGGATCTGAAGATAAAGAGATATAAATATAATTAATAACTATTATATACCATTACCAAAACAGGAATTATACCAGAACGGAACGAAATTAGAAAATAATGTAGGAATATGTAGAAAATAATACTGTACAAACAAGAAAAAGGAGAATGGTACGAGTAGAATAGTTTAGACGAGGCACATTGGTAGACCTAAGACCTCTCATGATAGTCATAGTTACGGTATCAGTATCACGTCAAGGTATCAGTGTCAGACGTGACAACAAGCAATCAACGATAATTATGTATTCTACAATTCTAGTGTTTTAGCAGTCTCCCTGCAATTATTCTCTGTGGCTACGGTAGCTTATCCTATTAATAAAGTTCGTAATCGTAGATGTTCAAGGGCCTTCATTACGTCGTAATGAAGGCCATTGAACATCTACGATAATAGTCATCGGGAATGAGAACACTGAACCCGAATCTACTCCGAAGCCGAAACTCCGAATCTACCAAATCTACTAATGAAAACTGAAAACTGAAAATAGGTCCAAGTTGTTGTTGTTGCCGGAGGCAGCCAGCGTGGTTGATCATCCTCGCGAGATGGGCTATAAGAGGCCTAAAAATGTTGCCACTTCCCGTGGCTGATTCCATAAATTGGTAGGAATGAGCGTCGTGGGGTGGGCGGGGCATGTGAAGAGGTGGTGGACGTCGTGGGGGCTGTTTCCACAATCTGGGCAGGAGTCTGGAACGCTGTCGTCAACACGATGGAGGTAGTGGTTCGTGAATCTGCTGTGACCGGAGCGGAGTTGGCTGAGGGTGCATCTGACGTTTCGCGGAAGATCTGCTTCTTCTTTGTGGATGTCTGGTGGCGGTCTCCCCCCCAGGATGGCGGGTGGCTAGAGTGTGCGTTTTTCCTCGGCGACTGCTATGGTGTGGACTGCGCCAACGACTGCCTTTGCGCAGCTTGGGTCGGAGGCTCCTGCGATAGCTGCCATGACCGTGTTCTTATGGGCCATGCGGGTGCACGCTTTCATGTTGCGAGGCGGAAGGGGCTTCTGCAGGATTCCGTGACAGGCGTGGCTCGGATCAGAGGAGCGAGCGAGGAATTGAGCGGAGAGCATGTCCAGATGGCTGCGGACTTGCATTATCTTTGCCTCTGAGTGGAGGTGATCGATGTCTGCCATTTTGTGGTTCCCTGTGATGGTTCTGAGGGCTGCATTCTGGGCACGCTGGATCGAGTCAACGGCGGAGGTGGAGACGAAGCTGGACCAGGCTGGGGCTGCATAGGCATACACTGCTTGGGAGATAGCCTTGTAGGTGAGGCGTAGCGTTTCCTTCTGGTTACCCCATGTGCTTCCTGCTAAGGCCTTGAGCACGTTGTTGCGTTGGGTGATGCGGGCAGCGACTCCTCTGGCATGTTGACTGAATGTGAACATCGTGTCGTAGGTGACGCCCAGTATCTTGGCAGTGTTGACTGTAGGGACCAGGACGTTTCCAACGGTTATGTTGAGGATAGTCCGGTACTCCTTGCTGAATGGCGTGAGGAGCATCAGTTGGCTTTTAGCAGGGGAGATGGAGAGCTTGCGCGTCTTCAAGAAGTCTTCAATTGCTGGAAGAGCAGCTCGAAGATGGTCAGCCGCAGCCGAGATGGTGGGTTCAGAGGCCCATACGGTTATGTCGTCGGCATAAGATATGACCTTGACCTTGTGTTGGTGGTCCGGGAGGTCCTTGAGGTATAAGTTGAAGAGGGTAGGTGATAGAGCGCTACCCTGTGGAACTCCGCTTCGAATTTGTCCAGCTTTGGAGGTGGCTTCTCTGAAGGTGGTCCGTGCTGTTCTGCCTCTGAGATAGTTGGCCAGCCACTTCTTGGCGTAGTCGGGAGTGTCCGTCTTGAGCACCAGGTCTGTGAGCTTGTGGATGTCGAGGCTGTCGAAGGCCTTCGACATGTCAATGGCCATGAGAACGGTGCGACTGGCTGGTTTCTTTTGGTTGAAACCTTCTGCGATGTCCTCGGAAAGAGTGTGAAGCGCAGTCGTGGTTGATCTACCGGAGGTGAAACCGTGTTGATGAGCCGCAGGTTGCATGTGTGGTCTTATGACTTCCAGGAGGAGACGTTCCATTATTTTGGCAATGGGTGATAGCAGAGAGATTGGACGATATCCCGAGCCGTTCGTTGCTTCTTTGCCTGGCTTCAGAAGGGGGAGTATGATGGATGATTTCCATATCATCGGTATCCTACAGCTTCTGAGGGAGTCGTTGATAATGTGGGTGACTGCTGCTATGCCTCGTTTGCCCAGATGATGGAGCATGACGGGTGCGAGTCCGTCAGGGCCGATGGCACGCGATTTCTTGGATCTCCTGATGGCCGTTCCGACTTCTGTTGTTGTGAAGTCTTCGAAGTCTTGAGTGGACAGTTCTTGAGTGTGTCTGCGTATTTTCCTGTTGCCCTTGTCCGTGGAGTATTCAACGGGTCGGGTGAAACCTTTGTTGAAGCAGTTGGCGATGTTGTTGGACTCGGTGACCATATTGTTGCCAAATTCGACCGCGCAGTTTGGTGGAGGTCTGCCGTCGTTAAGCATTTTGATGGTCTTCCAAAGCTTGTTGGCGTCCCGTTTTGAGTCAAACTCCTCCATGAACTGTCTCCATGTGTCACGTTTGTTTCTGTCGGTTGCCCTTCGGATCTTGATGTTGAGCGAGGCGATGTCCGGAGAGGAGGGGTCGTCTTCTCTGTCCAAGTCGTGTCCAATAGGTCCAAGTCGTCAACCTTCACGGTGGTCACTTTTCCAAATAGAAATCTCGTGAGGTGCTCAATATAGCATTTTCATCAGACTAATGGAATTAGTTGTTACGATAGTAAACCTTTATGTCTTACAGTATTACTCATAATATTGCTCATCTAATTTTTTTACTTTTATCGGAAACGAGCAGAAAACATGACCATAAATAAGAAAAAGAAACGAGCAGAGAGGCAGAGAGTCGTGCAGAGCATAACACAAGGGGGAGACACCAGAGAACAAGACAATTAGCAGTTTTCAAGTAAAAAAATGTGGCTGACTCATGAACTGAATTGAGTAGCTAGTTTCGGACAAATTCTCGGAACCGGAACAACGAATTAATCACGATGAATACAAAATATTACTTACTTTCTTTCTTACTCTACTCAGAAAATAAACTGCATGCTACAAACAAAGGTCACGCCCAATCCCGTCTCCAGATTCAAATAAAATTCAAACAAAAAAAATAAATAAGCCATACATAATTATGCTATTCTCTTGGATTGGAGTAACACACAATAGGTGACAAGAAGTAGAGTAAGTAAACGTAAAGTAAACCTGGTAAACAAAATAATTGGACTAATTGAAGGCAATTACCCTTTGAAGGAACGGGGGTCACTGGGGCACAAAATTTACGGCAAAGACATTTCCAATTAAACTACCATATACCACACCTTTTTTTTAAACAACAATACCTGTAAAGGTGATCGAAGTAAGAATTTGAACGGGGATACAAATTAGTATGCTCTTCAACAAACAACGTTTCCGTTCATTTCAGAGTTCAAAGTTTCGTACGTTCAAAGGTTGGGGTGGTGGCTTCCTATTGTAAAACAAAACAGAGATCACTGTGTTCTGTGTTATCTACTGGTCAGTGAACATGTGGTACTCAACAACTCACAAGCCAATGGAAATGTGTAAGCGATCAGCGACGGCCAAAAAGCCTCATTAAACATGTCTTAATAAATCACCTAAACTATGGGATGGGAACACAGAAAAATGGTGGTTCCTAACTTCCTATGACTCAGTGGTCGTAATTAACCCCAGTAGTTCTATAATTACAGCTACCACTACCGAGAGTTTCGAAATTTCCGTACTAAACTAGACTCCACACTACAAAACAGAAAAATCATAATTAATCAATTACTAGCTAACAATCTAAGAATCGAGGAAATCCTCAAAGACCAACATTTAATTAGTAGATAAGACTCGTCTGGTATGAATCTATGACGTAAGTAATAAGCGGAGCGGAGGACGGAAGAAAAATAAAAGGCAGAAATACGAAACACAGAAATAAATGAAAAAGAGAAATCCAATATATAACCTCTTATGTAATCGAAAAGGGTGAGCATAGAGGGTGAAGTGTACACGAATCAATATACAAAGCAAATACTAAATACATACGAAAAAGGGTACATACGAAATGCATACTAAATACTAGAATAAAATAACTATCAATTTCATTTAAGTAAACTGCAGTAGAAAAAAATGAAACATAATTACAAAATACAAAGCATATCACCATACCACCATAGTCAAAATTTCTAATTTCAAGAGATTGATTTTGATATAATAGCTTAGTTATAAAAATAATGCTAATAGCTTAGTTAATAGCAAATGGCAAATAGCAGTTTGAAGTTTGATTAAACAGAAACAAGCAAAGGAGCAAACTTCTGCTCCTCACACATACATACCAGCACCTACACAAGTTATACCGTTATACGACGAAATACGCGTGTACACCTACCTATGCACACTAAACATAATCACCCACAATACTTTGGAATTGTTGGAATGTTAAAGTAAAAGAGCTAACCTGTTTTAGCTGTCCCGTGTCCCTCACTTTAAATTCAAAAACAATCGTAAAGTTAACTAGTTAACGTCGTTAACGATTAACAAAATGACAGAACATATCACTGTCATGGTAGATTTCAAACGTAGGCGCAACTGTCAACTAATTACCTAATAAAACAAATCTGTCAAAGATAGCCAGTGAGTAAATGCGAAAAAATATTTCAATTTCAAAAGGAAAGTTGTAGTTTAATGTTGGGTTAGCTGAATGTGACTTTAACTTTAGTACTTTAGTTGCACAGTTGTACTTTCTGAGTCAACAAAGATTTCACAATTCACAAGTTAGTTCGGGCAATGGCCCATTGTCCCATGTGCCAATGAAAACACATGGGACTTTAGGTTTAGGAGTTAGGTTAGGAATAATAAAATATAATAGGCTTAGGAGTCAGGCTAGGAATATAACGTTACTTAGTTACTTAAAAAAAAGAAGAAAGCCGAGCCAAAGCGCAAAAATGTGTTGATTAGTCGACTAGTTTCAGTTTCAACAAAAAGCCAATTGAGACAACCACACCCTCTAGAAAGATAGAAATTAGGGTTCACTAACCATGTTCTTACCGACAGAAAACATGCAATAGAATAGCAAGCGGAGAAAAAAGGCACACTCGTGTGTGTGGCGGTGGCCGAAAAAAAGTTAAAATTATGTATAAAGTATCCAAAATTCCAAAAATACAAGACTGTAGTGTTTCGCCTATTTCCACTTCCCAGCAGACAGTAGGCCAGTAGGCAGTTTCCCAGTTTCAAAACAATACTAACTTACTAACAATAAGTCAATTTGTCTTATAATTACAATACGTATCGTAGTTCTAAATCAAAACACGTAAACACGAAACAACCACTCACTATTTAATAATTTCAATGAAACCTGAAGTCATCCAAAGCAAAAGACCAACTTTTTTTCACGGCTAAATAGATTATTGGTCCAAGCCAAGTAGCCAAGTCGAGGAACCTTGGAAAAACATTGGACTTTTGACTTTATCAGGGAAATAAAACAAGAAAAAGAGAATGCGACTTGAATTGAAAAACTCGAAAGATGAAAAAACACGACGATTAGCAAGGATTAAATAGTATTTGCAAACGTTCTGTTCCCAGCAAAAGGAAACTGAGAAACCTGAAGAACGAGAACTCTTCTCTCTATCTCCTTCTCTCTCTTTCTCTCTCTCTCTCTCTCTACTCTCCACCTCTCTCAGTTTCAGTCTCACTCTCTCAATCTAACTATCACTATCACCCCATGAATCCGTAACGAACCAATTCCGATATATGGCTTCCGAAGTTCCAAATGCAACACGCGATGCAGCCCTTCTTCATTAGCAACGCAAAGCAAAGCAAGCAAAACGCAAACAGAAAGATAACACAGAGATCAAAAATTTCCTTGCGAGGTAAAGTGGCTTCTACTGTAGGTAATGTAATGGTAATAAGAGGCACTACTCGCGTGGAGGATGTTTGATGTTTTATCATCAGAACTTTAGGTTATGGTAAAGCTATCCCTTACCAAGAGTGTATGGACTATGGACTACTAAAATGAAATAAGAAATAACACGGGGTATAAAGTGCAGTGCTGCAATGGGATGAGATGAGGCTAATTAGCATGTGCATAGGATGGGACATGGGGACACTGCATTTGGATATCATATTACAAAAGCTGCGGAGAAAAAACTGCACTGCAATCTGTATAATCATCTCCGTTACCGTTGAACGAGAGAAATTACATCTTACATTACAATTACAAATTGCAACGAGGGAATGATATATGATACTCATAGACTCATCTTATGATGATATCGTTTAGGCTTTAGAGTCTAAAAAGTAATAAGTACTAAATACAAAAGATTCAAGAATTCATTATCCAAAAAGAACCAAAACGATACCAAAATCAAAATGATCTACTTGAAACTGAAATATGAATCGATTGTCATATTGTCACAAAAAGACTACGAACGTGACAATTGTTATGAGCAAAATCCAATGGGTCCCATCCAATCCAATCTCATATCTCATTGGCATATCTAACAAGTAAAGGAGAAATATATCGCAGATTTACTTCATGGGAAGATGACAGGGGGGATGAGGATGAGACAAAGAGAAAGTGAGAGAACGAGGTTGAAAGGGAAAAGAGAGAGAATAGAGAGAAAGAGAGAGAAAGGCCCTGTGAGAGATAGGATAGGGAGATGGGAATGGGAGGAAGAGAAAACGATGATCTCCCGTCTCCCAACGAAAAAGTGTCAAAAGGTTGGAAATGACCGCATCAATCAAAAATCGCATAGTCAGTCAGGTCACTCACAAATAGCGAGTCGGAAGTCGCACATGTGAGGATTACTACAAAACTAGGGATCAAGGGAGAAGAGAGACCAAGTCCAAAATCCAAAGCAACTACCGATCTACCGATCATTTCATACGAGACTTAAAGCGAAATGCTAGCCTCTTTGGAAAATTTGCACATGAAAAGCAAATCCTATGTATCCTATGCAAATTTTGTACGATCGTCCACGGCAATCTTGTACGATTGCCGTGGACGATCGTACAAAATTAGCATAGTATACATAGGATTTGCTTATCATATGCAAATTTTCCAAAGGGCTAGCATTTCGCTTTAACAACGTATGTATATAATTTAGATTTGTATTAGACTGATTGACTGAACTGATCATTCTCATTCATCCACTAGTTAATAACTATATGTGGTAATAAGAGCATAGGAACTTACACCAGTTCAGTAGTTCAGTGTTCAGTTACACGTTACCAGTTACCAGCAACGATCAACCGCCTAGCTCCACAACTAGATCTGAAATGAACGCTACTTCGTTCTGGGGCGCATAGTGCGGCGCATACTTTCCCGCACGTTTTGGGCGTGCGTGCATACTTTCCCGCATGGTATGGCGTGCGCGCAGACCGCACCATGCGGGAAAGTCTGCGGTGCACGGGTGCACCGTGCGGGTCAGTTCATGGGAAATCAAAAACCCCGATATGGCCCCGATCACGTCCCCCAAAAAATCGGGCCGTGATCGGGGTTTTCTGGAAAAAAATCGGGGTCATATCGGGGTTTTTTGGAAATGATCGGGGCCATATCGGGTTTTTTCGACAAATAATCGGGGCCATATCGGGTTTTTTGAAATAACCGGGGTTATATTGGGAACTGTTCCCGATATGGCCCCGATTATTCGTGATCGGGCTTTTTGCGGGACGTGATCGGGGCCATATCGGGGTTTTTTGGAAGGATCGGGGTCATATCGGGGTTTTTTCCAAAATAATCGGGGTCATATCGGGGTTTCCACTTTCCTGTGTGCAGAGTAAAGCAAAGCAAAGCAAATCATCTAAACCAAAAAGAGCTGTCTTGCTCCGCCCGCTAGCACCGATGACTCGTTCTCGCTCAAAAAGAAAAGAGAGTTTCTCATCAATGTGGTATCCACCAACAAGCGTCAAATTGAATTGCGCCCCAGATGTGACGTGACAATTCTACACGGCACAGCTGCACTATTCCAGGGCTGATTACAACTGGCCACTGTCTACATCCACATATAATCTACTGAAAAGATAAAAAAAGTTTCTTTAGAGAACTATGTGGGAGTCTGGAAGAAAGAGAGGGGTCGGGTCAGGGAGGGTCATATCCGAAATATAAATACACGTCAGGGTCAGGTTTCTAGAAGCTAAGCAATAAAGTTCCAAATGGTCCAGTCGAGCCCCAGAAGGTCTTTAGTATTGTATTCTAATTTCCAATAAAAAAACATTCGGATTCGGATTCGGATAAAGTCTCTTTTTGAAAGTTTCAAAGTTATACGAAGTCAGGAGTTTCTGTCCCCACCTGTCATCTGAGAATGATGAAAATAAAATTCCAAAAACCTAAACTCTAAACCAAACATTAAAAATACCGCAACGGGTTAAAATGACCCCCAAAAAGTGACAGTAGTGTTCAGGCAATTGACACTCAAGTACCGAAAAACGAGCGAAAGGCGAAAGGTAAATATTACCATGAGAAAATGAGAACGGGATGTGAGGTGGTGGTGGTTCATGTTCACAAATATGAAATAGCAAATAGCACTAGGCAGTATATTAAACACAAGAAGTAGGATACCTTACCTTACCTTAGAGGTAAGTAAGGCATCCTACGTCGTTTAGTAACAGTGTACTATCAGTATTATTAGTAAATGATAAACTACTTTATATTCCTATTCCTGACACTCTTAACTCTTTAAAAACGAACCGAACGTGACTTTTCAAATTCGACAACTCAAGTATTCTAGCGTATTCTTCTATTCTTCATGCATTGGAAATCAGATCCATATGAGAAAATGGGAATTGGATTGGGTTCAAAAATCCCGTCATAATAGCCCGTATTCTCGGGCTGCACGGAACTTCAAAAATGGGAACATGTTCCGGGAAAATATCCGCACGGAAATCTTCCGCTGCGGAACTGATTCCGCTCTGGATGGGTGCCAGAATACGAATCAAACGGAAAATGTTCCATGTAGTTTAACACTTTGACTTTACCATTAATTTTCCTTCATATTTTGAGTTTATATCATAATATTTTTTGTTTTTATATATAACTTAACACATTTGTTTCTTTGTTTAAAGAGTTATAGCAAATTTCTAGCATATATGTGCTTAATTTTTCATTAACGAATTGTAAATTTAACGAAAATTATTCTTTAAAAATAAAAAAGGTGAAAGAAAAACAAATAACAAAAATTTACAAAAGAAATAAAGTAAAAATAAACGAACGGATTCCGTCGTGATTTCCCACTCAAAAACCTCGGGGAAATTTTTGTATGGAAAAAATTTCCGTTTGGCCGAACGGAAATTTGCAGGCTACAAACTACACGCTCCGTTTGTCCGAGAATACCACACTTTTCGCGGAACGGAACATGTTCCGCGACGGAAAATTTCCGTGCGCCCGAGAATACGGGCTAATAAGTCCAACCAAAAAACAGCCATGTAACTCCATAATAGAAGAATATAACGAAAATGTGAGCAATACAACTGAGCTATGCTACTACTGCTACTGCTACAGGAATCACGAATCAAAAGTATAGTAGTAGAGAAACATTACTGAGCAAAAAATTATCACACGACTCATATACTAATACTATCAATTGTTACTTTATATTTCACTGCCTAAAATCGTGTGGTAAGCCTGTTAATTGTTACTAAACTAGTCGCTACTACTTTAAAACAGTCAAACTGGACTGAAAAGTACACTCTCGAGTGGCGCTATTCGCTACACCGGCTCTAAATACCTGCAACGCAACTAATCGCCTTACACGCTGCTCGTATACAAATAGGTTCCAATTAAGCACACACTCAACGCTTTGTTGTAAAAAGCAGATGAAAGTGAAAGTTGAACAGATAGCACGAATGAATGAAAGTGAAAATGAGCATGTTTGGAAACACCTAGTTGTAGATCAGTTAACATTAGTGTTTTGGTATTTTCCTGAGTAGCGAAGACTCGTAGGAATTAGTTCATAGGACTAACATAAGAAGGAATAAGGAGAGATTCGGCTGTTATTGTTGCTTATTCTACTTATTCATCAACTCATCTAAGAAAACTGAGCGAAAAGAAGCAATAAATATATCGGAGGGAGCTTTAGGGGTCTGAACATTTATCTTGAATACTTTATTCAGTGTACACCGAAGTAAAGCGGAAGACAAAAAAAACTACAATAATAATAATATAACAACAACAACAAATAACAATGAGAGTGACAAAGCGCATATAACAAGCGACAAAAACTATGTACAACAAAGGAATGAAGGTACATGTGAATAACTAAGGGTGAATGTTTCTATTTGCTACTTCATAACGCTCGATTAGATAGCGAACAAAGGCCAGCATGCTTCAAAAAGACTCAACGATTCGTGGTGCAAATAATAAATACACTGAAAAAGTCTCCCTTGAAGAGCAACCCAAAGTTTTTGGACTCAATTTAAAATTACGGTTGAACCAATTTAAAGGTTTTCATCCTCTTTAGTTAGGAAGCTGGGTAAAGCGGTGCAACACAAGGAACATTATACAACCATCAAACATAAACATTTACACAATAATGAATAATAAATAACACATACAATAAGAAGAAGAAGCAAAGTTTTTTAGTTTGAAATTTGAAAATTTTCAAAAACGACGGGATGGCAGCAGTGGAAAATTCTGCCCCAAAATTGCCGCGATTTTGCCCCAAAAATGCCGGAGCACAAAAACCGATTTGCCGTGCGGCAATTTTGGGGCATTTTTGGGGCACACATTTTGCCATGCGGCAATTTTGGGGCACTTTCGAGGCACACATTTCTGCCATGCGGCAATTTTGGGGCAATTTTGGGGCACGACTTCTGCCGTGCGGCAATTTTGGGGCATTTTTGGGGCACCACTTCTGCCGTGCGGCAATTTTGGGGCAATTTCGTGGAAATATACCTTTGCAAAACAAAAGCATTGACAAGAATCGAACCTGCCAGTGAATTAGTGAAATTAGAGTTTCTGCAATACACATATTTTGTATGAGTACATCTTTAATTGGCAAGAATCTGAATATACTGCGCCTTAGACCACTCGGACATAGAGCACATGTTAGACACTGCTAAAAGTTTGGCCATGTCCGGCCGACCGGCAGATATTCAACTAATGCGGAGCGGTGCGCGTCACGGCGCGGCAATTTTGGAGCAATCTGAAAACTTTTCCCTCTACTCTTTCTCAACACTGTCTCGCCACCCTGGCAATTTTGGGGCAAAATAACCGCGGCAATTTTGGGGCAACGTTGCAAAACCGCGGCAATTTTGGGGCAAGATCTTCCAGTGGTGCGCCAGAAAAAGATCAATAGTGGCACAGAGAAACAGGGACATGTTAGACAAACAGATGAGAGCGGCTGCATGAGTTGCTGTATAGAATTCGCGACTTCTCTGACCCCCAAAATGAATATAATTGTTCAACGATTCATATTTTCATTACCTGGATGTAATACAGGTGAGCACCGCGAGCACTTTGATGTGTGTGTTTGCAGGCGCTTTGAAGAGGCAAAGTTACAGGTTATGAATTTAATTCACAAAGTCGTATCAATCACAGTGAATGGAAACATATTTTTATGACTTCACTTATTCTGTACCATACGGTAAAGGTCTGGCCAGTCCTTTGGAGGTCTGACTAGAACTCGGATAATGAAGCCACCATCTTTGTTTTTACCATAGCCATAATTCATAGTTCTCTCCCATATTGACCTCTGTGGCTTGTTATCTGTGTTACACAGAAAAACGCAATAATTGCCGAAAAACGCAATAATTGCCACAAAAAACGTCGTTGGCCCATCACCATGGTTTTTACTGAAACTGATTCGTGACTGGTTCTTGACCATTTTGTGACCAACTGATGACGGGTTTCGATGACACAAATGGGCAGACCCACGAAAACCCAGTGAACCGTATCGAAATGGGTTCACCCATTTCCTATGTGTTATAACGTAATTATTATTTCGCGGGTACGAGTTCCGACTTCAGGAAATACACGTTCTGTTTTGAAACAGAAATTGCGAAATTTATTCCAACATTCTGCTTTGGTTCAGTATTAAATCGGAATATGTGCCCGGTAGGCATATTCTCTTTGTCCTGAAATGTTATTGTTAGTACAGCCGCTAGCGCCCCGTGTACATTATTATACCAAGCAAAAGCAGGAACCTCCCGGAATAACACAAATACATAAACCGTTGCGCCATTCTAATTCCGGAGCTGAACGCTTTGTCAATGGGATCAGATTTGTCCGTTCACAAACTATAGGCCACCTCCCGATTGTTTCAATTTATTTAGTTTTTTTCGTTAACTTATGTATAATGTATAATGGATAAGTAGAATAAAGACCGCCTAACCTAATCACGCAGGTAGGTTTATAGGCTAGGTTAACAAGTTGGAAAATAGAAAAAAACCTTCAATTGTTTCTTCACTATGATACATATTTTTTTCTTCGTTACGCGGTTCCTTACAATTTCCGTATGTCTCACCTAGTTCTGGGATACACGTCTATAACTATAACACACAATTAGCTCTTGTTTTCGACTCTCTTCCGTCCACTTCTCGGCATAATTAGAACTGTGTTGTATTATTTATTATTAATTGCTGGTCCGACAGATTCGGTTAGACGCATTCATTAAAAATGTGTAATAATAAATTAAAGTACGTGATGTATGTGAGATATGCAGCACCCGATTATCTATGGTCTACCGTGTTCTTATAATCTTTTTCGTTATCACGGTTAAGTCCCTGGAATTATGCAATTGTCAGAAGAATTTGGGTTGGGGTTGGGGACGAAGTTTGGGGCATCAGGCAGTCTTCCCGGCGAAGTACAATTGATAATATTTTATGATTTGTCAGTTGTCATGATTATGAATATATACTGATTCACGGAAAATCCTTCAGAATTCTTCTTCACACCATGAATACCATAACATCGGTAGCGTTTCTATGCATCATCGGCGTTTTGTCTGCAAAGATATTACATAAGGTAATTGTTTACATTGTCGACTACATTTTATACGTGATTAATGCTTAACTATGTACATAAGAAAAGACATAACATTACTATTGATGTAAATCAGACGGTAATCGGCCGCTACACTAATGAAACTCAGCGCCATCGCCGCGCACAAAAAGAGGATAAGTCAAATCTGTCGCAAGGGCGCGGCGCACTCTGTCTTGTGCGTAACTCCAGTTGGCGCACCTGTGGCGCACAGGGGAGGCGTGGCAAATGCGACACATGTGCGCCAGCTCACGTTCGCGCACCAATGGCGCAAAGTATTTTAGGGTTCGCTAGCACTTTCTATAATTACTTACTTTCAGGATAGGAGAATAAAATTATTTATGTGGAAATTAGATGATTGTTCACTTTAGCCGCGAGACTTTTCCTGCAGCCTGATGGTCGTGTTCGGGGATTCCCTCACAGATGATGGTATAGAGGTAGCTGACGAGTCTCATGGGTAAGTTACATAAGCTACTAAAAAGAATTTTTACAATCCCATGAAAAATATTTAACTATGCAAAGAGTTTCGACATGCCCATGAAAACATATCCAGATTTGAAGTTCCATAAAGCCTTTGCAGATTCGAAAGATTGAGCAACGGTCCTGTATGGCCGGAGTATATGAACCAAATGCTGGGATGCGATAGGGTGCGTTATTGTCGTTCTATGTTTCATATTTTATTTCGAATTTGTAATGAGGACGAATGTATTGAATTGGCGACTGGCGCGGAGATACCTGTGGCCGTATGCACGAGAAACGGGAGCCTCCCCGGTTGGGTGAATTTGTCTCTGCGTGTCTCCTGGAACATTTCAATGAAAAACACATCTAACACCTCGGCAAGACATCCAGCAGAGAGAACTATATATGAATGATCCACCGGCAGATTTAACTTTTTGTTTTATTCATTCAACCTAATTTAGTACATCAACTATGCCTATTCTGGAGCAAAAAGTGGGCGAGATAACTTTTATTTCTCCAATTGGAGTGGTGTTCTGTGGCAAGTGGAGAAATTTACCGATTCGCATCCTATCTTGCCTGAAGGTACCATTTTCAAAAATTTTAGTGCCATTTTTATTGTACATTAGATTTTGATTTCGATTAACATTATTGAGTGGACGGACTATTTGGTGAATCTCGCTGAGTGTTATCAACTCACTAACAATCAGTGTCTACCAATTACAGCTATATAAAAACTGGATAAAGATTCTCCATTTACGGTTTTTGAACTTTTTTTTCCCAGTGTGTTATACAGTACCTTTGCAAAAAGAATTATCAGAATTATTGACATTTATTTTATAATTTAAAAATTCTGTGCAGATTCGTTGATAGTTCTCCAAGCCGGCGGATCAACCGATTTCCTCACCGAAGATAATTCCACACAAGAAGTTGTGGAAAACACGCACAAAGCGATCAACTTGCTCGTCAAGGTATTATTGCTTATTTTTTTTTATTGTTTTAGAGTTTTCGTAAAGTGCTGTAGTTTATGCAAGGAATGGCATAGGATGTGTGCTCATTTTTGAGGAAAAACATGGCACGCCGAAAGCACGCAATTTTCGTGCCGCTTGCGCGCCAACTGTTCGCAATTGTCAATGTGCGCCAACACTTTTTTCAGTCAATGTCATCCGGTACTCTTTTCCTACTAAATCTTCTTGATCAATCCTCAGCGCCTGGAATAATGAACGCAGAAGATGGAGCAGATTTACAACGAAGAATCTCATCTATGGTCGCACATACGAATATGGTAGGTTCAACTTTTATATTTTACTTGTTACCATAAAAATCGTCATATAAACTAGTTCAATCCGCACAGAACTCCATCCACGGTGTTCTCTCTGCACAGAATTATATCCAGAATATTGAAGCAAGAGTTTGTAAAGAATGCTGGCCTATAAGCTAAATGAGAGTAAGCATTGTAAACCTATTGGAATTGCTGAAAGAAAGGATGAAGTTAGCAGGCTTTTGAAAAATAGGCAATCTCCTCAAAACATAGCAGAAATCTATACATGCTTATGTAGAAGTCCTCGTAGGCATGGGCACACCCAGCGTCTGCTACGGTACCACAACCTTCTTTCGTTCAGCAACTCGGCCACATCATCTATGACAGTGAGCTCGGGGTACGACGACGTGCACCGGGTGTATCTGTTAGACTAATCGACCTCAACGGTGCGGTTATCCGGGCTAGCGCCACGCTTAACACTACGGATCCTTTCACACACCACACCAGGGAAACAAGGTATTGTTATCGATTACTGGGATAGAAAACCTGACTACGGTACTTTAGTCACGCTATCCTTATATCCCACGGTGTGTTTGTTTTTACATCAACTTGTCATTGGGATGCGCGTTGTTGTGTTTAGGTTAGAAACTCCTTGCGGTATAGGTAGAGCATGTGATTTGTGAAACGGCGAAACAATTGTTATTCGTTGTTTTCTATGCAATTCAGGCATAGATGTGCACAGAAATTAGCATATATAACACAATAAACTGGTAATTATGCTCCACAAAACACGGCTTGATCCTTTTCTTCTTCGTTCAGGCCCGGCTCGATATACAACTACGCGTACCACGATCTGTGGCATCCGTCCACTTTTGTCCATCACAAAGTCGCGTCAACAATCGTCAGAGAGCTTCAAGATCTTTAATTTTTAGTAGTCCAAGAAGGATCAATATGTTTTGTATATATTGTTTTAGAATAAATGTTTTATTTCACCTTACCATCTTACCCTGAAAACTAGACATTGTGCAAATCGTGCCACGATTTTCACTGCAACGTGAAAGTGGCACGCCGTTGGGTTCTGGCGTGAAAGTTGCCCGCTTGCACGCCGTGAAGAAGTAAGGTTGCCGCTTGCACGCCGTGAAGAAGTAAGGTTGCCGCTTGCACGCCGTACTCGCGCCATTTGTGCAATACGCTCTCGAATATTTAGCCAATTTCGCGCGTTATGCTGTTATGCAATCGAGCTGGATCTAATAAGTAAGAGAAACGACTATACCTACTATTATTATTTTCGCAAAAATATAGAATAATTGTTTTTCACGTGTGCCTGAGCTTTTTAAACAGAATTACTCCAGAAACTACTCTTCTTTATATACCTAACCGGAAGACGTACGTATGTCTTTCTCCTAAGGTGGATTGCGGGTGTGTGGGTGCAAAAAGAGTAGCGAATCTAATGATTCTCTCTCTCTCTATCAAAGTGTCTCTCTCCATCTCTCTCTCTCTCTTTCTTTCTCTCTCTCTCCCTCCCTCTCCCTCTCTCTCTCTCTCTCTCTCGCTCTCTCTCTCTGTCTTGATACCTCTCTTCGAAGTAGATGAGAGAGAAAAGAAGAAGTAAATATTGAAGGGCCGAACGGCTATTATCCCCTCCAACTAACAACCTCTTCTAGACATTCGCCTAGCACACTAACAAATGGAATTTTCCTATTTGGGGTCTTTGATTTGTCTAGGGTCCGTTAAAGCGAAATGCCTGCCCGTTTTTGAAACACATCCGTGGACAACTGAATTCTTACGTATTTATGCTAATTTGCTCGAATTTAGCTCGATTTTTTATTCTAATTTATGGTCATTTGCATAAGCTGCGCAAGAATGCTGGTGAATTCGATGTGTTTAAAAAAAAACGGCCAGTATTTAGTTTTAACTTGTGTTTTTATTTACCATCTAACCAGACGTCTATCGCCGCCTGAGGCGACTTCCAGTGCTACTTAGGTGATACTTTGAAGTGCTCGTAAAAATGGGCTTGTTTATATGAGACGTCTGAGTCTGAAGCGTATGTTCCATATTTTATGTAATAAGATTCAATCGCGCTTATTTTGGAGAGTTGCGAAAATTAGCCTACTTATATACCAAACTCTTCACACGCAGAAAAGCGTTGCGATCGTAAAAACAAACACAATTTCAAACTCTTCTCCTCTATATAATACGAAGATTATCTAACCTACTCACATCCCCTGGCGTCTAGAACACGAGGGCCACCTTACAAAATATCATCATTTTCAAGCGTTTACGAAAAGGTTAACCGCCAACAAAAAATATATACCGCTATAATTGCTGGGAACTTGAGCTTTCGCAAAGCGAGAGCTTGTAGTGGGCATGTGGAATCGAACCCAAGTCGTCTCACAATCAGTGTGAGCCTAAGCCTAAGCCTAAGCCTAAGCCTAAGCCAATGTTCAACATACTGAGGGTGAGGGGGCTAGGGTGCTTGTGGATATCCTTTTTTTTATATTTGCGGGGTTGAGTGCGGAATTACGCTCCACTTCTCATACTCCTGTGTTCTGCCCACTCATTCATAAGGATTTTTCCACAAATTACGTAGATCCTGAAGGGTCGTGCTTACAAACATTTAACCTTTGGTTAGATACTAATTTAGCCTAAGTTGTGTACGAACCTGTTGTTTAGTTATTTTGCGACTCTCTTGCATGCTGTTTTTTTAGTTTTTCAGCGCCTTAAGTGATCAATAAACAATAAACTACTTGCTTTTAGGAGAAAGAAACATATTAATTTCCTTTAGAAGTTATACACTTTTGTAAACTGAGTCTCGTTCAAGTGAAAATCTCTAAGTAAACCTGCAAACTTCACCTGCAGGCTATAAACTACAATAAACTACAACCTTATGAACAAACGAGCGGAAGTACGGCGCACTTGGCGACTACAATAGAAATGCTTTTAACATAAAAAATGGATTTTCTTTATTTCCTTGCGCCAGGGTCCAGCCAGACAGTGACAGTGCTACCGCTTCTAATTCACCATTTTATAAACAGACGACTCTCTGTCCTACAAGCTACAAGCTACAGGCTACAAGCCTTCAGAACTATACTCACGCATAATCCCCCGATTAGGATTCTGACAAATCATTTCTGCTAGAGGCCAGAGGATAGATACTTTTCCAACAGACGCCTAACACCTTCAGTACCTTGTGAAAGTTCTTGTACTGAACTTTTCGGAAGAAAAGAATTTCTGACCAAAGTTCATCTGCGAAACTCTTCGTACACGAAGTTGTCATTAAATATCGGAGTGAGGCAAATTTTAACTCGATCTGCGGGCTAATTTGGTAGTTTGGAGGAAAAGGCACGTCTTCAGGGATATATAAGTAGTCCGGGTGGAAATATTGGGAGTTTCTACCCAACATCCTGAAAATATTACACCTAGAAGAGTACTATTACTTGTTTGAAAAACACATCCTTGGCTGTTCGTCGTGTTCGCTTATATATTGAAAAACTCATCATATTTGTCTAGTATTTACCACACATTCACCCCCGGCTTTTGGGTATATTTACCCACTTTTTTTGCGCCTGAGGCTATTGGGTTACAGGGTATAAGTCTACACGTAAGCGACGAGTACTAGTAAACAACCGTGCTTTGTACGCTGTAAAACCTCTATTTACTGAAACTATTATTTTCTATTCCTTATTTCATCGCCTACGGAGCAATTGATTACTTTGATAGTTACAAGTCAAAGACAAAACTGTGATCTTTGAAAACCAGCCAACGTCCGACGTCAACGTCAACGAAAGACTTGTTTTCCGTTCTACGACCGAACTCCAAATAAGCTCGGTCAAGCATCAAAACGATATTTTCGGGGAGGACTCCAGCTGAGGAAAGGAAACGAAAAGTTTTATTCAATTACCACGCACTTGAAACTTTCACCCAGCCAGGTGACAAGAGTTTGGGTTTTGGTGGACAACTTTTGCATGAAATAATCTTATTCAGAGAAAGAGAAAACAACTTACTACACTAACCGAGTTGGGTTTACTGCTATTCGTAACTCCTAACTCAGAAACCTGAAAGTCCAAAGTACGCCGAAGTTCTGTATTCTCTGAGAATTGAAGCTTATTCTAGCGATTTTCGACGTTATCGAATTCAACAATTAATCGATATATCTTTTCTGGGACAAATAATATTCAGCACATTCTCTACAAACTGTGAATCGATTTTCTTGGCTGATAGCAAGAAAGCTGTGAATTTTGCAGCAGAATAATTTACGTTTTTTTCTTTGATTTCTACAAGACAATAAACCGAAACCAATACCAGAGGAGATGTGGTGCATAGGTAATTAATGCTTTGTAGAACATAATATGAAAAGAAGTATCGTTCCACTAGTTTCCACTTGATTTACGCTTTCTTTTCTTTCTAATGCTGACTTGTAAAATAATACACCTTCCTCGTTGTGTTACTCGTTTCATAGACAGATGTTCCCACCTACCTTTTTGGACCCAAAGTTCTTGTACTACTGTCAAGTTTCAGCGAACACTTATGGGTTTTCCAAGCATGCTGAAAAATTTTCCGTATTTTGGAACTGCACGAGAATATATTTTATATTTTATTTTTCATATTACAAATGTAGGTTTCGTACAAAAGTGCGGTAGTATTGACAGAAACACGGATATTTTTTTGGGACACTTGGAAACCCCATAAAGTATACGTAATTGAAGCTTTACGCTAATAACAATAAGCTTGCCTGGATACGTGTAAATCAACCTACCCTGCTTATTTCACGACAAATAAATATTCGATAAATAATAAATAATAAGTAGAAAATAATAAATAAATAAATCTTTCAGAAATGGACCCTTCTCCGGAATCGTTTCTGATTTTCCTTGCCGTCGCCATGTGCTCGATTCTGTTTGTGTTTTCTGTGGCAGTCGTTCTAATATTCCACTGCTGTCGGGTCAAGGATCTACCGAATACGGTAGCACAGGTAACAGTTCTTTTTATTAAATCACATTCATTTGCTTTAAAGATCAAATTCCATTTGGTAAGCTTCTTCATTTCATGGTAACATTTATGACAAGTTGTAGCGGAGCGAGCACGCTCCGTTCGAATTCTACCCTCTAATTCTGCATATATGCCCAAAGTATGTGCCCAAGCTCAAACTACAAACGTTGGACAACAAACTATAAAGTGCAAGATATAGGATATACATTTTCAGCGAGCTCGTGCCTCGATGTTGTATGCGAGGAATTCAATATTCGGTGTGCCCGATTTGAGTAGCGACGCTTCTTCCGAAGAAATTGAACATCAGCAGAAATTATTGAATGTACCCATACATAGATTATGAGGGTGATTAGGGGTTGTTTTACTTTGTTTACACTTTAAGATAATATTTATATAATATAATATAATTCCATAACAGGTAAATTGCGGTGTTTATTTCAATTTTCTATTTTCATTAGTTATACGCTGCGAGAGAGCACACCACCGCTAAAGTGTTTTGAGAACTATAAGTAAAAAGTGTTTATATTGTTTTTTTTTTAAATACATAATAGTTATCTATCTTTGTTCTTGTATGACCGATATAGCATTCAGTTTATATGTAAATGTAATACGGCTCCCTCGTTGAAGATACGTCGATCAGTTCGTTTTCTGGATTTAGTTTGAACATGTGCTAGTGTGTGTAGCTAACGTGAATAGTAGAACGGGCTTTATACTTTTATACATATGTTTAGTTTTTTTCTCTAATTACGGGTTTATACATACTTCTAATGTCAATAAAAAATTCCTTTCCAGCCGTTCCTTATATATTTTTCCGCCATACGACCTGAAGAGACAACGAAGAACCTAATACATAGGGAAGTTTTCATGAAAAATCTTCCCGAACTTTCCCGAGTTCCCGAACTTGAACATTTTCCCCAACTTGAACTTTAACTACCAATGATCTAAATATGTACTTTTCCAGACCTTTTCTAGTTATCTTCCATGGATATCAGCAAATAGTTAGGCATCATTAATTAGTATAACTAAAACCGTGGACAACGACCTTGCAAATTGAAACATTATGTGAAAAATGACTTTAGACTTTGACTGGTTTTTCGCGCCAAAACTCGGGAAAGTGCATTCGCATGGTTAAATAAAGTGCGAAACCTTATCTACGGAATTCACAGGAATATTAATGATCGAAAATCATTAGTCACTGACTTTCCGGTGTTTAATTGCCTAGCAGTCTAGCTCCTCATCGTTCGAGTTATCTCTACGCTGAGCTTAGGTTTACGTAAATTAACTATGATATAATTGGCGTAGGGTTTGAATCGGAATAAAAGTGAGGGAGGCAATATATGTGGTTCCTAAGAAGGGTAGAACAAAGTGATTTACAGGCAGCTTAAACTAATAATAACAACGCACTTTAATATCAAAGCCTTCGATCTATGTCTCCTAAAAGGGTTCGGCGCCGTTCAAAAGGTTTCTTTTCCCAAGAGATTAATTATTCTCATTTACCGGTGCTAGGTTTCCATAACAGAGATGAGTGCTCATTAGCTATGGTATGAACTTTTACATTTTTAATCGCCTTTCGTTTTCTTAGCGTTTGGTATGAGTCAGAACTCACCCTTCCTTACCTTTGTGAACTTTAGCTGAACAATATGAGAAGCTTCTTAGGAGTTAACTCGGTTTATCCTTAGGCTTGCCACCGATATGTTAAGTCAACTCCTGATATCTTGCTTTGTCGGACTCCCTAACAGAGGCCGTATTCACCATCACATAGGTAGCCCTCCCTAGGCCCAAGAGCGCTCTGTCTGAATCTCTTCGCTCCCTGGGGAGGCAAGGCAGGGCTCCCTGCGTATTGGTGAATACGAGTTTCAGCGGATTCGGTTGATGTATAGGAGTATAGGGGTGCTCCTTATAAATAAATAAATCCTCTACGTTACGCTACAAGATCGTGTGTTCTTTATTTCAAGGGTGGTTCAATCTTTGATTTTAAAATTTATATCTATTGAACCCTTCTGCGATCCCTCTCCCGCACAGTTTCCTTATATTATACAAGCATTTGCATAGTCAATTTCTTTTCGCTAGACTGAGCATAACATCATCAACACATATACACAGGCATTTCTTGTTTGAGCACCTTGGCATGTTATATTATTATATTATGCAAATCGGTGCCCCCCCCCAAACCGGTAGCTGATTTGATTGAAATGCTTCTTTTATAAAAAAGGTGAGAAAGATGGTTACAAAGGTGTCGGTGTATGAATTTATAATGTGAAGCGAGTGGTGATGAAATTTATTATTTGCTAAAGCACACACCTCATAGTCATAGGATGTGTTTATCTATTAAGTAAATCAATAGGACGTGTTGTTGATCATAAAAAATAACAATTATATGAAAATGTAAGCCAGTATTTCGTGGATTTATATAGTGATCAGGCTAATTTGAGGGGTACTTACATATTTCTACTGGCGCTTTGTTTAGGTTTGGTTCTGGCGCTTGGTTTGACAGTTAGCATTGTAAAAAGCGGTGACAAAACCATTGTCACCAAAAGCATTGTCAGTTTGGTTATATTGTTGGGACTCTTTTAGTTAAGTGGCTAAAATTTATTTATGTCTTTTCCTCCTGATTTTTTACTTCAAAAGGCTGGTTTGAAATTTGCACGTCTTAATAAATCAATCAATCACTTATCAATAATCAAGCATGTTCCTTGCACCATTCAGGGTTAGTCTTTTTGCAATTCAAGATTTCTCTCTCTCCCTCTCTCCTCTCTCTCTCTCTCTGTCTCTCTCCCTCTCCCTCTCTGGCTTGAGCTTGCGCATATGCTAATGCTAATTTAGCCGTCATTTCAAATTTGGCTCATCTCGTCATTTTTCATCAAATCATCAGTGATTTATTTCAGAACATCGCATTTTAGCCAAAAATAAAATTTGTTCTGCTTATTCTCATTTGCTCCAGTGCTTGCACCCCCATACTCAGAACTAGCAGCTCATACTGCCCAATTAGCATAAATAACTCAAAAAGAGCATCGTTATCAATTATCTTCCTTCACTTCGCACGAATGCAATTGTCAATCATAAATGTCGTATTCAAATTGCCTTTTCTGTTGGGCAATTTGTCATTTTGCATCAAAAATTGACTATCTCACAATGAAACCTGATTTATATCAACACTCAATATGAGCACTTACGTCGATAAAGGAAAATAAGATAGTCAAACATCAAGTTCAACCATTTTTCTAGTTTATTACAAAATAAACTAGAAAAAAAGAAGATACATAGAAAAGTATATTCACAAAAAAGCCAAAGAGATTAGGCTTGACTAGTGTTGACTCATCACTCGTTGTTAGTTCGTTTTATCTTTTTATTTGTGGTTTGCCATGGCCATGGAAAATCGAGCCCAGCAGCGGTACCTCGAGATGTATCTATCCATATATCAGAGGTATCTGTATCTCCACCTATGCCTATGCAGACTATAGAGCATAGAGCCCATCTAGTCATCAAGCTTTACCTCATCAATGAGATGCCTCTCACTTGATTTGCTTTGAAAGTTAAATACATTCGTAATCACCCCCGTCCCTTAGAAATGGTCTCATTTCTAGCCTTATCGATTTTCTAATCTTCACATTTTCAAAGTATATGTATCATAAAAAGCCTCACACAGTTGGCGCCAATTGTTGACAGAAATAGTGCTGCAAAAAAAAAACTGATTAGAAATTAAAGAAATACGCTATCACAAAAGCCGTCTCGGCCGTTTCTTTACCGTCTTTACGACATAACGTGACCAAATGTATGCGATGCGAGTGATATCAGGCTATCTGAGTTGGAGTTACTACAGTGAAGTAAATTGGAAGTCTGATACGTTTCAGCTGCAACGTATCTACTGTCATGGCTCGGAGAAATTAGTGGTCTTACTAGGTCTTCAGCTACATCAACTAACTAAAGTTTCGGAAATTGCTTCTCCAGGTTTACCATACGCTTGTGAGGCCATAATCACCACTAAATTCCCTCGGGGAAATATTAAATATTCCCTGGGGCAGAAGCTATCATTCCAAAGTGAGAGTTGTAGGGAAAAGACAGAAGTTCCCCTCGGGGATTTGAGTGGTGAATATAGCCTCTGGTGTCTTTGTTTGAGGCACTACCTATTCCCGGTGGATAACTTCAGAATAGGCTTTATTCATCTTTCTGAGCCTTTAAGTTCTGATTTATCAGTTGAAAATTACCCTCGATTGAGTTGCACATTAAGCACTTATCAGATTTCGTTTGCAAGTCAACATTTAGAAGTTGCTGATAGCGTAAAAATGTGAATAAAATCACGACAACAAACTCAATACAATTGTATCATCATGGGGACCAAAACCCCGATTTCGTCCCGATCAAGTCCCTCAAAAAATCGGGCTTTCATCGGGGCGAAATCGTTTTTTTTTTTTTTTTTTTTTTTTTTTGAAAATAATCGGGGCGAAATCGGGGTTTTCACTTTACTGTGATTGCCAGGTTGTAACAAGAACAGTGAACTTAGTTTTTTGACAAGTTTACTCCTTAACGAATAATTAAAGATAACCTAGTACCAACCATACCACGTACACACAACATTATTTCTAAAAAAAAACACAAGTCAACTCTTCCAGTCCGGAATCAAGCCAAAGTATATGACATATGTACGTGGTAGCATATATCGTATTCGGGCCCAACTCTGCACTAACATAAGTACATAAGAGCTAAGAGCTTCACTTAAAATTTGTTCTTTTTTTTTGTTAGCTGACCTCGGTTAATACGTATTAGCATTATTAGAAAGAACATAGCGATTTCTCTCTCTCCGTCTCTGTCTCCCTCCCTCCCTATCTTTGTATCACATTCTCTCTCTCTCTCCCCCTCTCTCCCCCCTCTCTCTCCCTCTCTCTCGAATGCTTTCTCCTAATAACCTGTTTCTACTCTGATTATGCCATTCACTCATCTCAGTGCCTTAGTACTCATTTTCTCTGATCACCGAGTATTACAAGAACAAAAAGCACCGTATTATACTCATTAGACACATTATAACGGGTAAAGGGTATTACATTTAAAGTTAACTATATGGCCAAACCTTTGGAAGCTGAACCCAAGACTAACGGCTCCAACTAGGGCCACAAAAAACATGTATAACGTCAAGCTCCTTCAAAGCGACGCGCGCGTCCAAATAAAGACTCATGAACCACCTAATATGTATGAAAGCCAATACTGTATGGTGTTTTCAGTTTCGCGGCATGATATGATAATGATCACACTAACATCTATTACCAGGTTAATTGATCTCTCCGGTAACCCGCATATCATATGCCGTTCAGAGTTCAAAACCTAACTGTAATTCTAACTCTGATTCAGTCAACAATCGGTTGGCTTATCTTTGATAGTTTTGATTTCTTGGATTTTCACCACCTTCGATAACTTCTTGGGTTTATTGTATTTCGCAGATGCTTCCCAAAATATCTCGCCTATAAGACATCTCACTTTCAGTTTCCGTATAAAATGTGCCATTGCTCGCATATAGTTAGTCAAGTGGGCGTGGTCATTACTTATTCTGCCGATTCCCGTGCGTTCATTGGCTGTTCTTTCAGTTGGGCGGAGCCTGCCCCAGGAAGGTCTGCAGCCCTGCTGCCCGAGAGAGAGACTAGGCTTGAACCTGAAGACCTAGAAAACAAAGTTTACCGCCTAATCCTAATCAGACGATCGATACTCTTGATCGATATTAATTGGAGCACTGCCAACAGCCAACTATGGCTCGAGTTATGATACACACGGCCAAGGAGCTGGACGAGGTTGGTGCAACTTACTTTATTTAAATTTTAACTTTACACCAAGTCATCTAACTTTATTGCATTTCTTTGTTAACACAAACTATGAATTTAACTTTTCGTTCTACTGATACTTGATTTATAGCTCGCGTTCGTTCCTCTTGATCGACGGCTTTGTAGAAGTCGTTCATAGCATAGTTTTTATAGATCTCTTGTCACGTAGAACTGGGTGTTAAAACGCTGTGAATCGTTCTAGATGCTAACCCTAGATTATGTTAGCACGTTCACCTAGACTCCTAGGACTAGACACGTGTTTCAGCCTAGCTACCTTAACTTGTAGTACTCCTTAGCCCTTTGGGTTTGTCGTTACCATTATTGCATTTTTTTGTGCCTGACCTTTGTAGACTCCATCCCGTAAAACCTACCATTTTATTCCCATTTATCTCTATATCATGTTGATTTCAACTTTTTGTTGTGTGTATTATCACTCAATTTCCGTCGCATTTTCCAGTTCGTCCCCCAAATTCCTTATAAATTGTGGAAAACACACGGTGCATTCTTTCGCGATTTTGTCTCGCCGCGCACTACTTCCCACTATTATAAACAATCAACACTGATAACAAACCTGTCAATAGTAAACAATCGTAGTCGTTGTAATTTACTACAAGTTGCCCTGGCGTAACGCGAGAGCTTCTGAGACGGGAGGGTTAGATACTGAAGGGGTTGAAATAAAAATACTATGGAAAGTAAATCTTTTAATACAAAATTACAGACTATAATTACAGAAATCAGCGATTTTGAATCACATTGCGAAACGCGTCTCTTTGCTTCCTGGTCCTTACTTAGGGTTCGTAACGGGTTGCCTTGTTAAACTGAGAACCGATGAGTTGCGCGCCGCACCATTTCGGGAAACAAAATGCGCGCCGCAACGAAATGGGACACAAAATGCGCGCCGAATAGAAGTGGCGCGCAAAGTGTTTCCCGAAAAGGTGCGGCGCGCAACTCTTGAGTTTCGTTGTATACGCTGCATACCTGTTCTGAGTTCTAGGTATTTAAAATTATGTTACGTCAATTTCTTGGTATATTCTGACATGTAACGTCTATTAGGTTTTCTCACGACTTTCTTTTATGTTAGGCTTGCTTTAGTAAAACTTCTACTAACTTAAACCAGCTAAGTTTAAGTTTCAACCCCTGGTATCTCAGTTATCTTTCCCAAATCCCTGTTGCAAGAACCAAGAACAACGTCATTTCTGTTTGCTACTTTCTCTCCCAATGTCTAACAGAGCGATGACCCCCTCAGCGTCGTACTTTTTTATATAAATGCTAAAATAAAATTATCTTTTACGCTATGTCATACTCCATACCACGCCTTTGGAAAGAATCCACTATTGTATAGCATAGTGCTGAAAAAACCCAACTATACCAAAGAAAAAAAAACTTCGCTGCAAAAAATCAGAGCTGAAGTTTTGCGGTCTTTGTCTGACCCTTGATGAACCCGTTTCGCTTCTCTCGTTTTTTTTTGGTAAAATATTTCCCATAGTTATTTCCATATTAAATTTGTAATTTATATCTATATGAAGCTGAGACTAAAAGTGTAAGGTTCACTAGGCTCGGACCTCCATCCGACTAATAGAGCGTTCATAAGGACTACGCAAATATGGAGTACACAACTTATCAGTCCAAAATTCACTGTGTACTCTCTGTCCAGATGCGTGTAATTATAAGATTCCAAGTGTTCCCTTTTAAACACTTTTGTTTGCGCCGTTTCAGAACGTGATAACGTGATAAGGCATTCCGTTTTGATCTTGGCGCCAAAAGCTCGTCCTCAAATGAGACTGAGAATTCACAATATGATCTTAAGAGTTTTTATGAGGGACGTCTTATACCTTGATTCTAACTTCTACCTAAAAATTAGGGTGTAAAAAATAAAAGATGATGCTGCTGGGTGCGCGGCCAGAGTTTGGCTCCAAAATGCAGTTCGCTATGAACCGAGCGAAGACTGCTGACTGAGCGGAAATGTGAAATATCGCTCAAAAGAAACGCGACGACTTCGCATACTGTCGTCGCCATGTTCTCGCAAAAATGTTATTTGAAAACTGCGAGATTCTCACCGCACTCGCGAGAACTCGCGAGAACAAGGCTGGGCGAATAGGTAGTAGCGCGACGAATGCAAAACGCGCCTGTTTTTGTTGTATGATTAGACAACCAGGGACTCGCAGCTACGTATCATATTTTGCATTTATAATCTGGGTAAAAGATTCAAAAATGAAAAGCAAATGTTTCAAATGGGAATTAAAACATTAGCGTTAGGCAACTAAAAATCATTTAAGAGACCGTTTAATGCAATGCTATATAAGGATGCTAATGGCTCGCCAAGCATCTTGCTTGGAGCAAGGGGGAGGTTGAAATCCTGTATTCTTACCAATTCGTATGGAGAATTATGGAAGCTTTTTGAAAGACTCTCGACCAATTAACTAGAAAGGAGATATCTCGCAGCTTGCTTCTTACTATGTCCAGAACAAGAAGATCAGACATACGAAAACCCTAAATGCTAGAAAATCTCACAGGAAATGAACTATCGCTCAAAACATAAATTTATGACAATCGCTGACCTGCGCAAGCAGCTCTCGACTTCAAAGATAAGCAGAATCTCGTGCGTCTTGGCCAGAGACTATAGGGTTTAGCTGAAACTACATCTCTCTCTCTCTCTCTCTTTCTCTCTTCTCTGTCTCTCTCTCTCTCTTTATCTCTGTCTCTCTCTCTCCCTCTCGTTGTCTTTTTCCTGCTCTGCAAGGCACCAGTCTCTGCTTCAGTCCTTCGCAACAAAACTGACAGAAGAGATATAGCTAAATCCATAGAAAGAGAGCAGAGATGGAGAACGGCTGAGGAAAAATATATAGAGAGAGAAAGTAAATGGTGCAGAGAGGGATAGAGAGAGAAAGCTAGAGTAAACGATAAAAAGGCACGGAGAGAGAGATAAAGAGAGAGAGAGAGAGAGAGAGTTAGTGATTGAGAGAGAAGCTCCAAATCCCTTCACCGCGTTTTCCATCTCTTATCTCCAACATGACTCATTCCGTTCTGATTTTCTCCTGTTCCGGCTCGTTGTCATCTTTTTTTCTAATCTTTTTTTGTATATTTTGTTGTTTGGAATTTGGAATTTGGGTGGTTAGATGGTTAGATGGGCCTTCAGAGACACAGAGTAATAATATAGGAATTCGTAATGACAAATGCATAGTACTATAAAGGTACAAAGAATGATATTACATTCTTAAAGTGTCACGTTCTGAAGATAAGCTGGCTAGGACCAAAAGCTTGAAGGAAGAAAATCACCATATCTAGTTGTTTCACGGGTCTGCGTTCATAGTAGCACGTTCCAAAATGATATTATGACTGGTATAAGGTGTAAGCTCCCCTATTTGAAACTGCACTTATATCTGTCTGCGCTCTCCTCTTTCGCAAACTCTTTCGTCCTGATCTAGCGCATGTTACATTATGTCATTCATCTTTCACTGCACGTTGCCCATTCCTCAATGTGATATACTGTAGATGGTAAATCACCTCTCATGAGACTTGAAAACACTCAGTTAAGAATCATCTGGTTTATCAGTCTCTTGTCAGTCTCTCTCTCTTCTCTCTCTCTCTCTCTCTTCTCTCCTCTCTCTCTCTCTCTCTCTCTCTCTCTCTCTCCCTCTCTCCTGATTATTTCCATTAACACGATTTTCGCCTTTTCCTTCGTTTTCAATTCCACACACAGCCATAAATTTGGGTTAAAACACAAAATCAATGTGTTTGGGGTTTTATTTTTCTCTCTGATTTCCCTGACTTACACTTACAGTTCGCTTGTATGTATTTCCTTCACTCGCAAGAAAACAGCGTTTTCGCCAATCAATCATTTTATCATGTATCCACTCGAACGTTGTGTGTTTCATGTTGTCGGAGACTATCGATTGATGCTTCAATATCGATTGAGGAACTTAAATGATTATACAATGCTTGTATATAGCGCGGAGAGCCTTCTGTGCATATCGTCATAGTTTTTTTGTAAGTATATAGAGAGACCAACCTGATCTGAAACTATACTTATATTCATATGCGCTCTCCTCTTTCGCGAACTCTTTCAACCTGATCTAGCGCATGTTATCTATTACATGGCCGTAAACAACTGACAGAGCTCATATGCCTTTTGTGGTTATATCACGGAAGTAATAAACATCACAATATGTAGTGCCTCTAACCCCCAAACGAGTATCCTAAGAATAAGCCTAACAATAATTTAAGACAGTTAAAGCGAAATACCGTTCGGGATTGGAAACGCATCGCGGACAACTGAATGCTTATGTTTTTTATGCAAATTTACTCGAATTTAGCGCGATTTTTTATCCTAATTTATGTTCATTTGCGTAAGCTGCATAAGAATCCTGGTCTACTTGATGTGTTTCAAAAACCGGCCGATATTTCGCTTTAAAGTATTCATCCCCTCTCTCAATTCCTGATATCTTACCAAAATAAAGTTGCCTTCTCCTACCTCCTCAGCCTCCTTCCCCCTGTTCATTTAGCTGTCAAGGGATCGTACAGGTGATGGGTGAAAGGGGTAATCATTACCCGGGGAGGGTATTCCCCTTTATTCAATGCCCCATTCTACCCATCCTATTACTAGTTTACTACCGCGCCGCTAGCTTTCAATCAAGAAAGCATTCTCGGTAACGGAGAGTAACACCAAAAAGGTACAATGAAACTATCACAGGGATCATTCTCACTTTATTTATGATTATGCAAATTTATGCTAATTTTCTCGGGTCTCTTCGTAAGGTACTCTCTTTACTCTTTAATACGACTTTCTTTCATGTAGTCATACGGACATATGGTATACTCGATTATTTTTTGTCTTTGTGTCTCAGCTTACTTGAATACTTCCATAATCGTTCTTATATAATCACTCATCATTGTGGACATGTGGTTATCATCCTGAAATTAGCATACATTTACCTTTTCGGCAATTGCGTATACGGCATGCAGAGCACATTCTTAGAGTTCACAGTACACCGTCCTTGCATCTTCTAGAGTTTTAGTTCCAAACAATAAAATAAATATAAATAAATAAATAAGTTACCCAAGTGCATTTTCATTAGTCATCTGCCTTGCCTGGTCATTCATCTAAATGATTTAATTGTTTTTTTTCCACTTTCTTTTCTTTGAAGTTGCAATCTCTCCATATAAAACCGTGCTCTCATCTCAACCGCGCCCTAAAAAGGAGCACGGACGGACAAACATACAGACAAACTCACGCACAAACTGACAAACACTGATGATCATGTGTGGAGTATCTGTGTATCTCATGAGGTCTTGATTAGAAACTATGGAATTCCTGCAATCTCTCTTTTTCTCTTATTTTTCTCTGGAACGAAGTCGGCATTTCATTGATTACTCACTGTTAAACAATCTTTCCAAAAATGGTTCAACAACAAGTCAGTCACAAACTACAAAGAGCGAAATTATTTTGCTTCCAATTTTGGCATTCTATTGTCTATCTAATCTAGCATAGTAGTAAGAGTAAGGGTGTGTTGGTGTGTATTTGCAACTCTACGCAATTCTTATTATAACACATATGTAGTTTTGGACTATGCGTAGAGTTGAGCATGAAATGGAAGGTGCAAAGAATAGTTCTGAAACCGTTTTTCTTCCTTATATCTTATGTTTGTGTGCTATGTTAGACTATGTATGAATGATGTTATATATAAGTATTAATTTCCCAAGTTTCCGTAGTTGTTTTGGTAAGGAGTAGTTTACATAGCGAAAATGCAGCTAAACATCGTTCGTTCGTGCTCCTGAATAGTATACAGTACTGTGTATAGTATGATGTACACCAGGGGTTGCAAATTTTCGCGTGGGCGCTTTAATAATAATACTTCCGTGATCCTATTGCTTTTAATTTCCGTCACTCACTATCTATGTATCTAATTCCAATTCCAAACTTTTCACTTTGCAAATTTGCCCTGGTCTCTTATCTAATAGCTGGGCATTCGTAGCAATGCTGATAACAGAAATGCGACCCGAAGTTCCTGGAATCCTATTTTCAAATTCACTAGGAAACTTCTGACTCCTGACCACGCATGCACACTTCTGCTTATCGAATTTATATTTTCTCGTATAGTTTTGTATTTTTCCGCCAGCCCTAGCCCCGAAACTTCTTTCGCGCAGTTTTGTTCGCCAGTTAGTTGCCAGATTCAAGCCGTGTGCTCGCCGCGAGACATAACGAGTGCACAACGCACTTTGATTGTACCGTATTGTGCGAAATACTGCGTGTTTTGTAGAAAAGACAGCATATTTTCTTGCCTTCTTATTGACTGTCTCGCTATGCAAATTGCCTTCACTCTTCGCACTCGTATTACGATATTCAGACGTTTCGTAGCCAGAGATGGCTGGAATTTTGAAGCCCCTAGTTTTATTATATAGTTAATATTAATACGGTAATGTATTTGTTTGTATTTCCTCTTTCTCTCTCTCTCCTTCTCTCTTTCTCTTTGATATCCGCTTTACTTTCCCTTTTTCTGATAACCATCTAAATGACATCCCCTCCCTGAGATTTCTCTCTCTCTCTGACCTCTCTCTCTCTCTCTCTCTCTCTCTCTCTAATCTCTCTCTCTGTCCCCTCTCTCTCTCTAATCTCTCTCTCTCTCTCTGATATCTCTCTCGGGGTCTAACACTGATTATAAAGGTTGCGTTGAATGTAAGAACGTTGCCTTTTCACATTCCTACATTGTCTAACCTAACCGTTGACCTTACTTGAAAGGCGGCTACGAATTAAATAGCGTATCATATTCATAAAAGATCGATAAGCCAAATCTATGACGTCATCCATTTCCGGAAAAATAATCAATAGAACTTCTAACGTCATTAAAAGACAATTTCAAGAAAAAAGAGCGAAATGAAACTAAGATAACAGTGAAACGCGGGGAAACACCGACCTTTCCTGGAATCAAAATTTCGTTAGAGCGAAATGCCGGCCGGTTTTTGAAACGCATCGTGGACAAGTGATTTCTTACGAATTTATGCTAATTTGCTCGAATTTAGCTGGATTCTAATTTATGTTCATTTGCACAAGCTTCATAAGATAAGGATGCTTGTGCCCACGATGCGTTTGGTATTTCGCTTTAAATCTAATTCATCTATTTATCACTAATACTAGTGAGATGGAATGGACCATCCTACTGGTAATATTCCGCCTATGCTCTCTACACCTCGAATTCCTCTTGCAATTAGCTGTTACTTAGGAAATAGGTTAAACCATTTGGTGACCAATTCATGACCAACTCGTGACCAAGTTTCACCTAAAACCGTCATCAGATGGTCACGAACCAGTCACAAGATGTTTTTTTTTGGTTGTGGTTTCTGTGGTTTCGGCAATTATTTCGTTTTCCTGTGAACCGCTGTAGTCATTTTTTTCTGAGGCCGTATTCACCAACACGCAGGGAGCCCTCCCTGGCCTCCCCAGGGAGGGAAAGAGTGCGTAGAGATTGCGAAAGCAGAAGAGATTCAGCGCGCTAGAGCCTAGGAGGTCCTTGTGTGTTGGTGAATACGGCCTCTGTAGTCACCATCACCAATGTCCAATTTTGTAGCCTGTAGTCAGCTTTTGCTCGTTTTGCTCATGTAAAGTAGCTGCGTGTAGCAGAGTAAAGAGTCATTTATGACCTATAAATTTATGGCCTGTAATTTACTGCATAACGACGAAAATGTTCTACAGCATCGAGGAAAGTGGTTTATTCCCTTTTTGTGATAGTGCAGGCTTTTGCTGTATCGAAAAATACAAAATGGCTCCATGTGTCTGTACGGTTCCTTATGATGTGCAGACAGTAAAGTATAACGCTATTTATTACTTTGTTATCGGAAAACCATATATATATATATATATATATATATGCATATGCTCAACGAAACCTTTTTGAATATAAATCTTCGAAAAATTCTCTAACATTCCGCCCAATGATAATTTTTATCACTATCGATCGTTTTGTTTACGTGCGTTTCTTTCTTGTATGCGCGTTCGCTTCCTGAGCACAGTACGTTCGCGTACTCAGTGCCTGTCTTCAAGGGTCACCCATTGATATAAGTATCAAAAATTGCTAAACGAACGCGAAACCATTGCTGAAACGATCAATCCATCATCTAACACTATCACCCGTATAAGTGTGTAGCCGCGCCGTGGATACGGCGCTAGCGGGAGAGAGAGAAAAAACAGAGCAATAAACAAAAATATGATACCCAATGATAAGCGGCAGTTCACCAGAAAAGTCGCTTGCAAACGCTGGGAACTTTTTGGAACATGAAGCGGTGGAACCATATTTTAAAACGTTGTAATAATAGGCTTACTTCTTGGGCGTATTGAGGGGACCCTAAAACCATAGAATGCCGCTATGACCGTAACCATAGAAGTACACGTTACTCCCTTTAACCAAAAGAACGTTTGCCTCTTGTATGGAACATAGCACTGCCTTGAATTTGAATTTCCGCCTTCCGTACTATCCTTTGCTACTTACGTTCCGTACTATCCTTTGCTACTTACGTGTATAGCTGCGTGACGGTCGCCGGCAGTCGATACTTCTCCAAGTACGTATAGATAAACATGATCCGGAGTAAATGTATAGAGCGCAATTGAGAACCAAGACGTGATAAAAAATTGCAGATGTGGGACGACATCAGTGAATTCTTAAAAGACAACGAGCACTTCAAACTGGGCGAGGGAATAGAGAAGAATAGACCACTCCTCAGCCCACTGGAAACACCGAATGTGTTCGCTCCACTGGCAAAGGTACCACTTGTTTTGTTGTGTATATTATAATTGTCTTCAGGGTTTACAGGCGTATTAGACACTGTTATACCTATAACTCTAGGACACGTGTTTATTTTACTTGGCCGGAAATACTGTTTCATTCCCATTGGAATGTCTACGTGAGAAGTTGCTGTTTATATTTTAATCCGATAAAGATTGGTTTTAACGGGTGAAAGACTTATCTGTTTTTCCTAGTGCTGAAAGAGAACGGCTTCTAGAGCATTGTCAGAGATCAACATAACTTTTCCGGACGTATGACCACCCATGACCACCGTTCCTATGCTAGCTTTAGCACCTTTTTATTTAGCAAGTAGATTTTTTTCAAATTACAGGCCTCTCGCTGTCCGTCCCCGCGTCCGTTGCGTGATCCGCCAGTGCAGCTCTCGCTCCCTCCGGTTCCGGATAGAGATAGATCTCTCCCCTCGTGCTCAGTCTTCTCAAAGTCATCCCCGGATCCTCCGACATTCGAAGTTCATTCGGAAAATGTACCCACAGTGACAGTGGTGCCGGTCAGCGTGGGACCATACCCGCCTGAGCCTTCTAAACCTTTTCTAACTACTGCTGAACCTATTCACGTCTATGATTGCTTGACACAGGTGGGCAGGCATTTTAGAGAAAGCTGGTAACTTGAGAGAGAGAGAGAGAGAGAGAGAGAGAGAGAGAGACGAGGAAGGCACGGCGAGTTAGATATAGTGAAAAGGGATATTGCTGTACGGCTTATTAGACAGAGAGAGATAGAGATGACGAGATTGCGAGAGAGGTAGAGGCAGATGTAGATTACAGTTATACTCTAAGTATTCAATTTTTTCCAGTACCCCGACGTCTCCTCACTTCCCACATACCCTCCGTGTGTTCCGGAGGGCCGAGTTGGCACTTCCATGGGATGTGTCAGGGACCCATCGCCCTCTATGACACCCGTTGACACCACTTACCAACTCTACCCTCTGGTCAATATCAAGACCGAGCAGTCACCTCCAAGCAGTCCGGAAGCCTTTCCTTCTTTATCGCACTCAGAGAGCCCGTCCAGTCTTCCCGATATAAAGCCTGAGAGACGGAGGAAGAGCAGGTATGCAAATTGAAGTTGGATAGCGCAGTGGCAGTGAGCTAGCCTTGAATTTAACAGGTCGAAGGTTCGAAACCACTCAAACCGAATATCACCCAAAAGACAGTGTTTAGGCAGTACATCCGCCTTTCACATTGTCTTTTATCTCTCTTTATCTCCCTCCCTCTCTATCTCTCTCTCTCTCTCTCTTTCTATCTTTCTTTCCCTCTACCACACGATGTCTGTCTCTTTGTCACCATGTCATCTGACGATTACCCTCTCTAAAAACCAGACTGTAAAAGTTGCATGTGATTTCATTTTTGCAAGTCTTATCTCTGCTTACTGCCAAGCAGCTGTGAATAGATGAAACCGCCCTGGTTGAACACCCACTAATTTATTGTTTGGACGTGCCGCGTTTTACAATCGCCCTAGAATTCCTTATTGAAAAACACGCCACGTGTTTAGAAAGTGCATATACTAATGTGTAAATGGGTAAATAGACACAGTGTACAAGGCATTGTTTGATGGAAAACAAAATCAAAGGGGTATGGCACGTGGTTTACGAAGCGTATGTATAAATGACACCATTGTGTGTGTGTTCAAGCTGCAAAATGGTTGCTGTCCTATGATGTGGGCTCTGAATTCAACAAACACAGCTTCTGAGAAGTAAGCTAGTGAAAAATGGTAGCAACAGGAACAGGAAAGCCTGCATTTGGCAACCCCCTCCAATGTCGCTTTTGTTAGGGAATACTCTAGCCTCTAAGTCGCACACGTTCCTGTTCAACAAAGTGTTAACATCCTTTGTTTTCTCTTATAATGTGATTAGCACCGGGGTTAACTGGGTAACCGAATGTTGTCGCCACAAATACACTTTCCTTTTACTTTGTGCTGAGCAAAAGTGCAATTGTTCACTTTCGTAGTGATTCTACTACTCTACATATGTACACGGAGATAGTTACCTAGGGCACATTTTACAAGGGATTGGTGAACGGGTAGAGGTAGAGCTAAGTTCGTAGACGTGATCGAGGATCTTGTAGTCTCCATGACGCAGGATTGCCATTGGTTGGCTAGTAACTAGCACTTCGGATTCTGCTAGCGAAATACCGGCCGGTTTTTGAAACGCATCGAGTACATCAGCATTCTTACACAGCTTATGCAATTTGCAATAAAAAATCGAGCTAAATTCGAGCAATTTAGCATAAATACGAATTATCAATTGTCCGCGATGCGTGTCAAAAAACGGCCGGTATTTCGCTTTAAAGGAAGGCAGTCACTTCAAAATCAACTTTTTTATTCGATTTTTGTTACATGCAAGCAGATTTATAAAACAATATGCAACCCATAAAAATCCACATAAAATGGAACTCAGGGAGAGAAATCAATGAGAATGAGTTTTGATAAATGACCGACGCCGGTGCATATATGCAATTGCCAGGGGTACTTGGAGAGTGAACAGCCTGCAGTGTTACACCTGGCGCGTGGTTTATCACTGCAGGGTATTTATTATGAAACTCTATACGGGCAATTATAAACTACGGTATATAAGTAAAAGTCATAAACAGGGTTTCTCTCCCTGAGTTCGTTTTGCCGTACTTTGGTGCTGGAATCGTCGTTTTCTTCACATACTTGAACAATTAATGAAAAGCGAAAAAAAAATACGAATTTGTAGTGACTGCGATCCTTTAAACCCATTCCTAGCTAGGTAGTTTTGTTCCTTTGGTTTTGGTGAAACTGCAATTGTCAACTATTCATCTACCGATCTACCTTAGGAACTTTTGGCATCGTTATTTTTTAGGTCATGTCAGCTTATGTTAGGGTCCTTAGGCGCTTGCTTAGGAACGCATGATTGACGATGAGAAAAAGTAGACAATGATCTTTTTGCCTCTGACGACGCCTCGTTACAATTAATAATTAGGTAGGTGACAGGTTCCGTTGGGAACACTATCAAACCATCACGTTCATTTATTAGACACCAAATCAATTATAATGAGCTTTTTTATACTGCTCGCAGTGGACAAAAAAAGCAAAACGCATTTGGTGGTTGGGACAAATGTCCTCTTTTTTTGGACAGAAAAAAGCAACTTGCAGATTGAACTTTTTTTCTAATCTCAGTGTATGTTGTTCCTAGATAGAACGGTAGTGGTTACGGTACGGTAGGTACAAAAACAGAAAAAAAAACAGAGTACTAATTTACTTATTCAAATTTTCGACTCTGTCTCTCTCTCTCTCTCTCTCTCTCCCTTTCTAAGGTGAAATGATTGTTTTCGAGGGAGAATAAGCGAAAAAAGGTCATTTAGAAGAGAGAGAGAGAGAGAGAGAGAGAGGGGGGGGGGAGAGAGAGAGAGAGAAAAGGAAAAGAACATAAAGTGATATAACGATCACTAAATTTGGCGCGGCACAAGATTTATGGTATTGCAAGGTTGTGACAGTGATTAGACAAGTCTAAGTTAGGCAGCTGGCCGAATAAGCCTCGTAAATTAGTTTTGTGGCTACTTGTGGGAGGGACATTATACAGAAGTTTTTCTAAGTCCAAGTTCTTCATTAGCTCTTGATGCTAAATCAGTTGCTAAATTTCTATGCATAAGAATGCTGAACGCTTGGGCATGGAGAAGTTTGGTCCTGCGTGGAGAATAGTTTAGACACTCACTATGGGCACTACCTTACATTTCCGTTTAAAGCAAAATACCGGCCGGTTTTTGAAACGCATCGTGGGCATCTGAATTCTGCTAATTTGCTCGAATTTAGCTCGATTTTTATGCTAATTTATGCTAATTTGCATAAGCTGCATAAGAATGCTGGTGTAATCGATGTGTTTCAAAAATGGACCGGCATTTCGCTTTAAATGTAAAACATTCAAACGCATCGCCATGGAAAATAACGCTACGTCACGGGATTGCGCGTTTGTTTTTATGTGATAAATATCAAGAAGCTTCATTAGCTACATATGTGCTATGATGTGCATATGATAGACATTTCGCTGATACCTGCATAAGGTCATCGAAAGTTCACTCAGCAGCTTTCCATAACATAATATCGGGTTGTCAGTGATATGCCCTTGAAGAGGTTAGCTAAAACCAAAATACATATTTGTCATTTCTTCATGAGATAATGTTGCTCGAAGATGACCTTTTTTAATTGCAACAGTTGGCGCTTTCTCTGATAAATGATTAGGTATTGTGTTTTTTACGGATAACCATACAGTGTGACAGCATGGCACAGTTTACATTGAGAGTAGCATACTTGAGAACAGTATTGATACATTGGGAGCATGATAGCGAGCTAATTATAACGGATTTCCAAGTATCCCAAAAAATCGGTGTGATTCTGTCAATACTACCGTATTTCTGCACGAAACCTGCATATATAATATGAAAAAAAATATTTTCGTGTAGTTCCAAAATACTGTAACTTTTCAGCACATTTGGAAACCCCATAGGCCAGAATCCATTATATGGTCGTATAGGACGTAGGACATTATCGCAGTGAATTTGAGAAACTTTGCTCTGGTGAGATTTCCACTCTCTCCCAAAATGTTTCAAAATAAAAAAATAAAACACTTTTCTTCATTAATTCTTTTTCTCTAAAAGTCATGTCTCTCTCTAACTCACCGTCGGTATGCCTTGATTTCTGCTCACTAGAAATGCGTCACATGGGGGAGTTTTCTCAAAGAATGTTGCGGGAAATGTGGCTACCGTAGTTGAACCTATTACGACACTGAGTATCTGCTCAAGAAAACAGACATGACTGCATTCTAGAATTTTACCCGAAGCGTAATAGTAACGCAACCAAATATATACCTTCCGGATCGCGCTAAGTGAGAGAACTTGAAAATATTCGTAGATCATACAGTAATCACTAATTTACATATGATTTATGAACTATGATACCATGACTTGCAACCAACCTTGATGAACATGAATACGTAAGTTTAAGACATCTGACCTCGTCTCTGACGATGACGTATACTACATAAACATCGACCCGTACTGCTACCGTGCTGCTAAGCATTACAGTAACCACTAGTTTCCTTATCCAAGAAATTTATGAACTCTAACTCTGCACTACACGGTCTACACCTATGATTCGAACTATTTGACTTTAATACTCCATACTCCATACAGTACTGCTAATCAATGGACGCCCGTCGTTGATCGTTTGGTACCGTAACTTCCTGTTCGATATTAATCTTTTCTGTCTTGTTCCTCTTTTTTGTTTGTCAATATGACATTCTGATAATCGCAATCACCTTCTTTTCCTCTTAAAGAAGAGAGAGAGAGAGAGAGAGAGAGGGAGTATGAAAGAGAGAGAGAGAGAGAGTATGGCAATGGCACGTTAGGAAGGCCTGTTTCCATCACCTTTCTTCGCAGACCACAAACCGCAATGAACATGCAATATCAATTATCAGGATTCACGACCTGGTGCACACGCACACACACACCATTATGGACCGCTTTTATGCGCGCGTGCTTATTCCTAAACGAAGCGCTAAAGTATCAGGGACGCGCTTTTCGCAGGTACACAACCAAGGAAAAGGCACATCGAGGAGAGGAGAGGGAGAGAGAGAAACAAGCGAGATCATAGGAAACAACAAATTACATTCTAAGGAACTACTTATAGAATTCCTGGGGGTAAAGACAGTTACCAGGTTACCGGCCCGGGGTAGCTCTGGTTTTAGGCAATTACCACCACATGCTCATGCAGTGCGAAAAAAATACACTAGGTAAAACTAAAAGTCGGATTTATGTTCCCTATACATATAATTTGTATTGTTTACCCTTGTGCAATTTGCAGTCACTTTCAACAAAATATCGGGACCATAAGGTTCCTTGCGGCGCAAACAAAACAAGTTCCATACAGCGTAATTATATGCATGAGTTCCTCACGCAGGTTCTGATTAATATTGGCATTCTTTTGATGTGTAACAGTTGAATCATAAAGAATTTCCTTGTCTACTCTGTTATCTCTATTTTCTCTCTTTCCCTCCTCTCTCTCTCGCTCTCTCTCTCGTCCGTTACCGCAACGTAATCACCGAATATGGTAATGTGAGAGGCCTGAAGGTCTGAAGGACTACCGCCTTCCTTCCGAAACACCTCCTGCTGTGTGAAATTTGCATACTGTCAAAGAAAGTGATCCGCCGTAACAAGCAAGGAAGTGTTTTGAAAAAGTTCACGTGGGGACTCAAAGGAAAGCGAAACAACAAAAAGGGGAAAATCACGTAGTATGGGAATTGTTAGGTAGGGAATAGGGCGCACTTTATATAAATTTGGAATACTCTGTAAAAACCACACTGCCGCTACCCAACAACATGATGCTGAAATGCATTGTATGGTGGAATTGTGGAATACATTATTTTATGGTAGTATTGGAGAACGAAAACTTTCTTACTATGCAAATTTCAGTTGTGAATCCTCTGAATCGGACAACGAGAACAGTCGACGGAGGAGTCGCCGACCACGAGATACTACTAGAAAGTGCGCCGCACATCTATGTCCTCATGTTGGATGCGGAAAGAAGTAAGCACAAATTTGCCGTGCAGACATATCCGAAGGGAGGAAACTAATAGTCGGCGCCCAACAAGCCTGTTAATTGCGTGCGTTTCGCGCGTCACCACATATAGTTTCACCTCGTTTACACCCCATAGCACCCCGACTTCCATCAGTATTGTGTGCGGGTGGATGTCCCAGCTGCGGGTGGATGTCCCAGCTGTGAATTAAATCTTAAACTTTCTTCCAGATACTACAAGAGTTCCCATCTGAAGGCACACATGCGCACACATAGTGGTGAGAAACCGTACGTGTGCCACTGGGAGGGATGTGGCTGGAAATTTGCGAGAAGCGACGAACTGACGAGGTATGGGTGATATTAATCTATCGGTTTTTCTCTCAGTGAGCTTCGTACCCAGAGATCCAACTACCATCGAAGAACATTCGCTAGGCTTCGTAAGTTGCACTGGCAAGTGGTGTACGTAGAGATATCGGGTCAAAGTAACGGAAGTAGTCTAGCGGCACGAGGTCGACTTACAGTACCACGTTGGAGCTCTGCGCCATCGCTCGCACAAAAAAAGGATGTTCTCTGGAATGGCGCTCGTTTCGCGCTCACCCCTCAGAATCCCCTTTTCGTACGCGGTACTTTGGAATAGTCTGGAACCCTAATAACTAACAACTCTCCTTTCAGACATCGTCGCAAGCACACCGGTGACAAGCCCTTCCAGTGCAGTCTCTGTGACAGAGCCTTTGCCCGGTCAGACCACCTCAGTCTTCATATGAAAAGACACTACACGGTGTCCTGAGTTGTGCAAAGCAGAGGAGAAGCCATAACTCCAACCTAGACTTTACCGTTACCGTAGGACGTAGCACTGCTTGAGATAAAGCCCGGCATACGGTTGAATGTTCCTCCGGGAAACTTTACAGTTACTGTGGGTACCAGCATCAGAGACCGTTTCATCGCACAGCTTCAGTATCTGTAGCTGAAAATGAGAATGGCTCACTTCTCATGCGGAGTGCTGCTAGTTCCCTTACTATAACATGTAATAAGCGAACAGTTTTGTTTATAAGAGTAAAAGCTATATGTAAGTGCATATAAAAAGCTAACTTTATTGAAAAACCCGGTTCAAATAAATCACCAATATTTACGTTGTTCGTATATTTATTAGTGTTTCTCGTATAGCTTCCCATGTATGTGTTCACTAATGTTTTTTCGTCTAATTATATAACATATGTCTAACATTATTTTGTTCGTTTATGCTATTAATTAACTAATATTTGCTAAAGTAGTACATGGTTAGTTGTGTAAATGTGTACGAATGAACCTCACCATCAGCTTCTTGAAAACTCAAGTTCAAACGTACACGGAAGAAAAGTACCAGAGGATATTTTCTCAAACTTATGTTGCATCTCAGGTTTCAGGAACAACTTTAAACGATCTAGTTAACCACTAATTGATTTTACAAATCTACACATATTTGTAACCCATTACAGTATTTTCACCGTTTATTCATTGAAACAGTATTTGAACTGTCACTCAAGCAAAGGTGTTTTAATTTTGAAGTATAGACTCAATCACTCAAACCAGTTTTGTTATGTACGTGACCCTTCCATTACATTACCATAAAACCATTACTAATCAACCCCGTCAATTACTATTTACTTTATTTAACTTTCACATACCATTTATCAAACAATTTGGTCAACCCATACGGGAGTTCTTGCCTTGCTTATTTTATTTTCACTTATTCAAATAAAGATGAAATACGTTTATAGTCAGTATGTACAATAACAAAGTGGAAAATTTAAACACTGAAACGATACCACCCGACTGAAACACACAATATTTTACATTATATACGCATTTTACAAAAGCTCTCGTACAAATATGCATAGGGGGGAGAAGAGGAAAAGGAAATTAATACAGTAGTGTCAGGTCACTATCCATTGTAAATAATCTTCCGTATTGTAAATAAAACATAAAACAATTAGAATAAAGAATTTCTTCAAGAATAAATTAAACTAATGTATGGGAGGAATCGAGGAATACGAAGGCGAAAGGGAAACCCATAGATATTTTTGTATTCATCAAGAAGAAGAGGTTTCATCCTTGGCCGTTTCATCAACGATTCGAGGGAACACGGGAATAAATGGGTTTCCGAGGCTCGAATTCACAGCTACCACATTCATCTAAAGAACGATTATGAGTATGATCATAAACAAACACTGCGGTATATGTGCAGTCAGCAGTCTTGCTCATGATCTGTGATATTCACACAGTGAGACAATATAGGTGAAAGCCTAAGAGATCATTGAAACACTATGTTTTGACAACTACGCTAAACTGCTAAGCGGCTAAACTGCTAAACAGGCCATCAGTTCTCCAAGTCGCCAACTACTACTGATTTGATTAAAATAGGCTAACATGTATCACGATCACAACTCGGACGTTGGATGCACAACTATACGATAGATGGCCGATCAAAGGTAATTCACAATTCACGATATAAAAGCTAAAAACAACTAATAAAGTAATTGACAAACATAACACCACAACACACCTGATAATTCTGCGCTTCGAGATTGGCCACCATTTGTATGTGTCGTTGATCAGTGCATGCGCCATTGTTGTCTTTTGCATTTACACGACCGCTACTGAAACACTTAACTTCAACTAAACCATAATAAGTTATAAAGCAAACATGAATGGCAAACATAAGTTGCATAATGCTTCATCGTTGAGTTAGGTCAGAGATGGGTTTTGCGCCAAAGTTCTCAACTAATGCTACCCACTCGGCTCATATTCAAAGTTCAAATCCCATAAATTGCTAATATCATGGCCTGTCCATGTATGCGATTCACACTTGCGAAAATGACAAATGCCTGTCCATGTTCGAGTCAATGTCAATGACAAGGTCCCGCAACGATTTTGCATCTAGTATGGATCTATTTCAAAATAGTACAGGTCTATCTCAAATAGTACGGATCTATTTCAAATAGTACGGATCTGATACACTTTCGTTGCGGGACTATGTCAAACGCGTCATTCGCATGGGTTACGGTAGGCATTTGACATTCATGTAAAATGGCCTGAACATGGACAGGCATTTGTCATTTTCGCAAGTGCGAATCGCAAACATGGACAGGGCATCATGCAAATAACACACGCACAATGGTAGTAACAGTCTAGATTTTGGGTCGAATACTGTTTCAGTTGCCCCCTGTACTACGGGTACAGAGCTCGGAGGGTTCCCATTTAACCGGCGCCTCTGACCAATACCAGCTCGTGAGTGCCTCAAAGGTTAAGACATGAAAAAGGAGAGTGTGAGTGAACATACCTGCCCTTCAGCATTCGTTGTCGCGACTTATTGACTTCATCAAGGATCATCTGAAATAAACCGTATGATGAACAACAATGGAGAGTAATAAATGATGAAAATACGCGATCTCAATCCTCCAAACCAAACGTTAATGGACCGGGACAGTTGTATGGGGGACATGAAATTTTATAAAACAGGTTAAAGTGGGTTAAAAAATTGATATATGTAAACAAATGACCGGTAGTGGCTTGAACCCAAAACACACGCACAATTTAATAGACCTTTGGGTGCTAAGCAATATAAATAAAAACTGACCGATGACATTTTGTACGATATGTATATATAGATATCCCGTTATCGTAATTGCTCCGCACTGAATACATAAACAAAGAAAGTTACGGGCATGAAGAAGTCTTCCAAGTGCAGAAGAAACGAACAATATTATTATATGATGAATAACAACTTAAAACACGCGATATAAACAAAAAACTTGCTGCTGAAAAAAATAAGATCGGGATATTTATGCACAATTGATGCATCGTGCACTTTTGAATATTAGTAACACCCGCCAAAATGTCTGCGCTCTCTGCCAAAATTTTACTGCGCATCGGCTTTCTTTTCCACACATTACACAAGCGGATACGCAGCTGTTAAAAGCGACAAAGAGTGTAGTAGAATTTCTTTGATTCGCGCGCGTGAATTGCTGATCGATTTTTTGCTTTGTGTGGGTGTTTTTATCGTTGTTTTGTTATTAAAATAGATTGAAGATGTTTTTCCAGGGAAGCCTCCTATATGGGCTACTGACTTGGACGGTAAGAGAGGATATTGAACGCATACTCAACCACAGTTGAGAAAATGGAGTACGGCGTCGAAGTTGTCAACAAATACGCCTTTATCTCCGACGATGGTTCGTAAATTGTTCTATGTGCGTTAGGATAGTTTATTTGTGTTGCCTGAAGTTTATCAGTATTTGTGTTGCCTGTAGTTTGTTTTTATTTCCCTGCAGCATATAACCACTACGTTTTCTGTGAAATTTGAGGTTCATCGCGCTAATAACTTGCAACAAACAAGCATCCTAATCTGTTTAGAGGTTGAAGATCCGAGTGATTTGATCAGGAAGGCAGAAAAGGAGAGAAAGTCTGCGGCTCAAATTAAGGCTGAGCGTGAACTGGAGAGGATCGCAAAAGAAAAAGCAGAGGCTGCCCGCAAGGCCGCTACTGCTGCTAATCTTGCTGCCGCAGGTTTGTGCTTTCTCGTTTGTTTAGTATGATGTATGAGTTGTTATTTCTCACTAACCGTTTATGATCTGTGGTATGTTTTCGAGCCAGAAACCAGCTCATTTTTTTATAGGAAAGGACACCAGGCCAGGCGCGCGCGGTCGTGGTCGCGGACGCGGTGGCGCTGGCTTCCGTGGACCCCGACCCGAGGGAGCTGAGGGCCAACCTCGTGAGGGTGGCGAGTTCCGTGGTCGTGGAAGAGGCCGTGGTGGTCCCCGTCCTCCATTGTATGTTTCCCAACGTTTGCCTTTTTTTGCTCATCCGTATTTACGTTCGCCGTTCAAGCTTAGATTTCGCTTTTATGTTTGAACGAGTGACGGAAGCCAACTTTTTGAATTTTATTTTGTGCATTTATTGAATTTTATATTAATTTATGCCCATTTATTGTTTTGCTTTCTAGCCGTGGACGTGGTGGAAACGCTGGCTCTAATGCCGGACATCCGGAGGGAGATAACAAGGAGGTGACTGACAATGGATTCGTTTCTGCGGAAGGCGGTGAAAACCAGGCTCGTCGCGCACCTGCCCGTGGTGGTTTCAGCCGTGGTGGTCGTGGCGGATTCCGTGGAGCTGGACGCGAGTTTGATCGTCATAGTGGCTCTGACCGAACTGGAATAAAGGGAGTTGAAAAGAAGGATGGTCACGGACGAGGAAACTGGGGCACAGAAGCGGTGAGTCTTTTAACTCTACTATATGGGTGTCCGCACTGACTTTGGCGTGTATGAATTAGCATATTTAACATGCAAATTCATACTGTATTTTTTTGCTTTCTCAAAGCATTGGGCGCGTTCGGGATTGATTTTCCGAAAGGAAACTCGGCCAAATCCTCGTTCGGGATGGACATTTTGGAAACGTTCTAATGCTTGGAGAAAACAAAAAATACAGTATGAATTAGCATGGAAAATTTGAAAAATATGCGCGGGAAACGTTTTTCGCAAGCTAATTCATACTGTATTTTTTGTTTTCTCCAAGCATTGGAACGTTTCCAAAAAGTCCATCCCGAACGAGGATTTGGCAGAGTTTCCTTTCGGAAAATCAATCCCGAACGCGCCCTAAATCATTTCGGAAAGGTCCAACCCGAACGATAAATTGGCATGTTTTTCTTTCGGAAAGAGCAACCCGAACGCGCCCTAAACTCGTCTCCTTGCTATCTGACAAACTGCCTTCCAGATATTCAGATTACATAAATTTAGGCTAACAGCCAGAGCTGTCGCGAGTAGGATATTAAGCATGTTAAGTGTCAAAAACACAAATGGGTTGTATTTCGGAAATCAACCGGTTTTCCCGGCAAGTTTCACGCGAATTGCGAATTATTGTTGTATGTTTAGGACGAGCTTGCTGGTCAAACAGAGGAGGTCAAACTCGGATCTTCCGATGAGGCTGAGAATGCGCCTCCTGTACCTGTTGAGAAGAGCAAAGAGCAACTCGAACTTGAGGCTATTGAGGCTGAAATTGCCAAGCAAAAAACCTTGGCCGAATACCGCGCTTCCCTTCAGGTATTTATGTTTGTTTATCGCTCCCAGTGTCTTCATTTTTGTTAGTTTATCGATTCACGTGTCATAACTTTTTAGTTTTTTTTTCGCTTTCCTGGTTTGTATGGTACTATTTTAGGTTGATTCTCCTGTGTTCAATGCCCGTCAGGCCGGCGAGGGAGGAGAGGATGACTTTGGTACTCTTCGTCCATTGCATAACAAGAAGGAAGTGAAATCTCAAGCTAAGCCTAAGCTTTCCGAGCCAGTGAAGTCTGAAGCAGCAAGAGTCAAGACTATCCCAATTGATTTCCGTTTCACTGATTCTCATCGAGGAGATCGCCGTGATACTCGTGGTGGTCCTCGTGGCAGAGGAACTCGTGGTGGTGGTGGTGGACGTGGAGGTTTCGACCGTGGTACTGGTGGTCGTTCCCGTGCTGCCCCGACTTCCACTGCTTTCAACGCGTCCGATGACAGTGCGTTCCCTGCTCTCGGCGCACACTAATCCAACGTGTATGTATGCGTTCCTCAACTTACTGATCCGCCCTCTTGCTTTATCTTGTTAAGAACACCACCGTTGTTCTTTTATCTGTCTCCGTTTTGTTTGTTGGTAGAATAGTTAGCAATTGTTATAGTTTCTGAGTAGAATGTTATTGTTGTTTTGGCTCCCGATCTCATAGATGGATTTTTCTCCATTTTCGGTGGCTGGCATTGTTTGTCACAGTCAATTTGCTTTTGTATCTCAAAATCCATTGTTGATGAAACATTTTGTATCGGGGTCAGGTAGCGAATAATGGTGTTCTTGTTTTTTGTCTTTTTGTTGTTACAAATTGTTGAGAGATAAAGCCGTAAACTAAAATTGTTTGTATACATCTCTGTTCATGTGGCCTCCAACGGTTAGCGAAAGCTTTTTCGTCATACTAATCGTTATTCATTGCATGTTTATACTTTATTAATAAACTTACAGTATCTATGATAGTCGTGATTTCAATTAAATGCAGACTGAGACTTTGACACAATACTACACTCTAAAGACGTGTTCTTAGGCAGCAATTGGCGTTTCAAATATGCTCGATGATGTTGAAGAGTGCGGTTAGGCATTAAAGTTTTCCAGAACAAATAGTTTATGGATTTCTTCAAATATTCAGCCCAACCTCTTCAATGCTGACCGTTTCATAACGTTTGCATCGTTTAATGACGCGAGGGCCATTGACGTGCCAGGCCAGGAATACTTCTGATTTGAGTCTATTCACATTTCTCGAGGGCGAACGTCATCCTTGTGTGATGACGGAGTTCTGCGATGACAGGGAGGGTAATCAACACCACCATTGGGGTAATCTACACGTTGCTACGGCAAAAATTTGATCTATACTGCTGGGTTACGATTTTACTGATATGCTCTCGGTCCTTTTTTGAGATGAATTTGAATACGGTGTATGGGTGAATATATATCGTTGTAATGTGCTTGAGGATTATGTTCACACCGGTACCGCAAAACTGTAATATTAGTAATTTGTGCTAGGTCTAAAATAACTCGACTCTTGAAGATGTGTAGCCGTAGCGTTGTTTATCCTACGCCTTGAGTCAAAACGTTTTGTAAGGGTGCCCTATGAGCTGAAGCTCATCTGCAAATTTCTGTGCTCTCTTGTGCAGATCGACGCGAAACGGGGCACAATTTGCCTGATGTAATACATGGGAATGCGGGTTTCTAGCATGGAATCTGCGTATCGTACCGCTTTAATGAAACTGGACAACTCGAGCACTTAACGCATCAAAGAGTGATTATTCTCAGCGTCTAACACTTTAGTACATTCTCTCGCTGTCTCTGCCCGGCTTCTTCTAGCTGCCTGTAATGCGATAATATTTGCGCTGTCTTTCGGTGTATGTGGACCAATTGGGTCCCGCGGCTTTGTTTGGGTAGTTGGGGACATTCTGTGGGGACAATGTCCCGTTCCAAAACCGTGTTCCGCATCTGATACCTCTCACCTCCGCGGCCGCGGCTTCCGCACCCGATTAGCACGCGGATTAACCGGTCGTCTACGCGTCGGCCTGAGGGTTTTCGAGCGGGTCATTCGGCGCGCCACCTCGTACACACCTGCTAAGCCGCTAACACCTGGACAACATTGTTTTCAGCTCTAGGGTTAACTTGACCTTTCTTACCTGAGGCATTCTAATTATCCGCAATTAGCATTGCCTTCTATCGAAGGACAAGATGAGGCTTGAACTTTTGTCAATATTCCTATTGATTATTCACATCAGCTCGGCGTTTATTGTGGGCGGTTGCATTGGACCGAAAAGCGCTTTTGAACGATATTTAACTCTACCGCTGAAGAAAGATTTGAAGCGTTTAGTGCATGAGAGATTTGACGGATCGAACCAGGCACAGGTATGAATGTTGCTTATATTAAAGCGGTACAACAACCGGTTTTTGAAGCGTACGTCGGACAACTGCACAACTGCAACTGCAAAAAAGCTAAAACATACGCAAATGAATTCAATTCGGCTAAAAATCGCGTAGAATCGCTCGGTTATTTGCATAGACTACAAGAGAATACAGCTCCAACGTACATCTCAAAGACAGGTTGTTATTCGTCTTTACTCCTTGCAATTGCTTCTTTGCGCGCTCTAGCGCTTATTACGAGGGCACTCGTATACTGTAGAAAGCAGAACACCTGTCTATTCACAAAATTTGCATACCACGGATCGGGGGAGTCGTTGACGTGTGAACCAACAAATGGGACATGTATTCCAGCGGATTTACGAAGCTTCAGTTGGCTTGTTCCATGGTCACAGCGTGCTCTATGTCTTTGCTTAATAGGCTTAATTATCTTGTGATAAATGTCATTTACGTGAAATTGTGAATCTCTTTAGAATAAAGTTTACACTTTTCGTTCAGGTCCTCTCCGATATTTATCACTTCGTGCATTCTCAAGTTACGCCGTCTCAATGGGCGGAAATCTATCCGGAAATTGAAAGGTCTAATTACCGTTGACATTAATTGCCTTTTCTACCACTGCCAATTCCATTTGTAAAAATTTTATAGATATCTTATTAGTTTTTTTATGGGATTTGTGTAGTCACCGCACGAACTTCATAAACACTACCGTACGTCGCGCCGGGCATTGAGTGAACACTAATTTGCATATCATATTTCAATATTTCGTGCGCGAAGCTGGAAATTTCCCTGGATTTGTGACCAGCGAAATTCTAGAAGAAGAAAAAAAAATTAATCTAATTGTACATTTGGATGACACTCAGGAAATGGAAAATTATAAATCCTTTATTCCTTTAGATATCGCCAGCAAAATCACGAATGTTCTGTCTATGCTCAACTTCTACCACCGCACCTTTACAAACAGTTATTGGTAATTTGTTTACATTACACTTTTTTTTACGATATATCGGACGAGTGGACTTTTTTTTGGATCATTGACTACTGTATAGTTAAACACGTATAGTATTCACTAAAATTCATTAAAAATCAAAATAATATTACATCAGTTATATTAAGAGAATTATTATCTGTCATTTTTTTCATTGTCCTGAGTCCTGCACCTTTCTAGATTTTGTTATTACCTGAATGTTATTTTTTTCTAAATAAGAAAAACAGCGCGCAAAATTCCCGATCTGTATTTTTCACTTATTTTATAATCTACTAATGTTTGTTGGAATGTTGTGCCATTTGTGCGTAGTAATATTAAGACAAAGAAACAAATAGGAGAGTTAAAGAGAGAGAGAGAGAGAGAGAGAGAGAGAGGGAGAGAAAAAGAGAATGATTGAGTTAACAAATTAAAAGATTGATACGGTGCTTGAGACGGAAGGCGAGAGAATAGTGGAGAACGGTTAAGTAATGAGACTGAGAAGCTGCTGTAAAAAGAAGGAGAGATGGAAAGAGGAAGAAAGACAAGAGAGAGAAAGTGATAACGAGAGAGGATGAGGGGATGAGAAAGGTAGGGAGGGAAAGAGAGAAAAAGGATGAGAGAGGGAGAGGTAGAGAGAGAGAGACTGAACTTCCATACATAAATCCCATGTTCCAGTTGTCTGTATGGCGTGCCTCGGAAACGGGCGCGGATAAATTCGAGGTAAAACGTCTAGTGGAAGAATACATAGAAAAAGTGATGAAAAGCGGAGAAATCGAGAAGGTAATTAAGGATTTTCTAGGATAATTAGTGTAGTGCGTATGTGTAGTTGGATACTGTATTTTGCAGCATACGCTTGTAATTACTCCACTTGTTGCCAAATTACAGTAGTTCCAAGTTAGGCTTACAATAGGCTTTAAATTAGGCCCAATCGTACGTAGGTGGTTTGACTTCGATGCATGTGATTTGCTGGTTCTTCTATTGTATAAAGGACCTATCATATAGAGTTAGAATCTCTAAAGCTAGAGTCTGCCTAACCTAAAGCATTCTAAGTATTTGTAAGATTTGATGCTTTTTTAATGGAAAGAGTTCAGTCTGTCACGCAAGGCCCTCCTCTGAAGCCCGCCGTGCCAGCGGATCCCATAGTGAGACGAGTGACACCATCCAGTGCAAGGGTTGTGACACCGCCTCCCGTACACACGACACTGCCCCCGGTTCTTCCTAGAGTCGGTGGGTGGACCACTTTAATGTAGTTTGTAGCATAATTCCTGTAGTTTGTAGCGTTGTTGCTTCAGTATAATAAAAACCGTAATTTGTAGCATAGTATCCGTGATTTGAAGTATAACTTCCGTGGTATAGTATGATAAGCACTCTATTTTGCTGCCACTTTTTGTAGCATAAGTACTTCTTTTGTACGTAGTCTGATTTACTGGAAATTGTCATCAATATTGAACCTTTTCAGGCCTCCCACCCAGTATCGCGTCACAGTCCGTTGTGGCTCCTCGAGGTATTCTTTTCTAGGTTTATAATTTAATTGTAAGTTTAATTGTTCGTATATACTTCAAATAGCATACATTTGCATCCTCTATTTCCCTGGACCTAAGTAAATCTCTATTTCTCTATTCTATTCTATTCTCTATTCCTCAGGAGATGCTTATGTTAGTTACTTACTCTTGGTAATAAACCTAAAAATTAAGGACTATCACTAAACTAAATCCACATAAATAACAAAATGCATCCTAAATCCTAAATCTTATAAGATAAAGTAGTTCTCTTTTAGTCGTGCCTCCTTCCTACTTGACTCTCGGTGGTGCGGTTCCTCTAAAACCGTCGGTACCGATACATCCGCACGTACAATCGACCATACGGCAACCACTGTCGGTAAAGAACCTGGGACATCAGGTTAGACCTTTGGTTTGATTGCAGAACTGTAGGCTGCGAATACTGGAAATCCGGGAAATAATACGCGTTAAAGCGAAATACCGGCCGGTTTTTGAAACGCATCGAGTACATCAGCATTCTTATGCACATTATGCAAATTAACATAAATTATAATAAAAGATCGAGCTAAATTCGAGCAACTTAGCATAAATACGTGAGTATTCAGTGCGTTTCAAAAACCGGCCGGTATTTCGCTTTATACAGTTAAACAAACTAACACTTAGAGTATAAAAGGCAACATCATGCTTGGTGATTTTACCATCTGCAGTGCTTAGCTAATATCTGGCAGAGTACTTTGACATATTGCTTGAGCCGCCGTGACAAACCTTGTGCATACGATAATATCCTAGGAGCTTCTAACGTAACCGCTTGTTTCTCGGCCGTTGTCTTTTTCATGTTGTGTAGGCAAATTGAAGCTTTATGGTTCGCGCTTTGTGAAACCTGTGCCGGACAATTAAACGTATCCCTGGCACAATGTAGTTACATTGCAAAACAGGTGTCATACCGTTTTATCGCAAATCTTCCGCTTTCAGGCAAGGTCGATAGCTGCTTCTCCTGAGCTTCCGCAACAGTTTCCGTCGCAAAACTATTATTCACAAAACCAACAGCAACAAGTACACAGTTCCGCTTCCGCATCATACTCATCAGTACTTCGACCACAACCAGTCCTGCAGGCTAATAAGCCAGCGGGCAAAAGCCTGAAGCCTAGCCAGATCGCCCAGCCTCCCCAGTCTAACCATGCTCCAGCTTCTCAGTCTCGTCCTTCAAATCCCAATAATGTTCAAGCTCCCAGCTACATGTCCCCAGGCAACAATCCTTATTATATATCCACCCAGCCGGCGCCCGTTATTTACAGGTATAGAATTTAATTCGTACCATTAGATAATTCAGGCAAAATAGGCTTGCTTTCCTTGGGTTACGGTTAGTGCCTTAGTTAGTGCCTTATTTCATAAGAAATGGGTGAACCCATTTGGTGACGGTTCGCTGGTTTTTCATGGACCTGCCCATTTGGTGACCAGTTCGTGACCAATTCGTGGCCAAGTTTTATCGAAACCATTCACCAAATTGCCACGAACCAGTCAACAGATGGTTTTTCTGTGGTTTCGGCAATTATTTCGTTTTCCTATGCTATGCCGCTATGCGACTTTCTTACCATTAGCACGACCGGTCCGTGTGATAACAGCTCTCTCAGCACTGAATTCGATGTTCACATTAGCCCTCTTATATAGACGAGTTCTGTCAGTCAGTCAGTCACGAACGCTCCAGATTTTCCAGTTAACGTTCAGCTAGCCCTGTTCTGCATTGTGTAGTAATATAGACGAGTTCTGTCTGTCTGTCTGTCTGTCACGTTTCAGATCGGTGGTTAGCAGTAGAGTTACGGGTTTGGGTCTTTGGCCTTAAGGTCCTTAGGGAAAAATAAGAATTAGCTTTTTTCCGATTATCGATTGCTTTATCAGATATCACGTCGAAATTCAATCAATATCTATCGATAATCCATGGAAATCGCAAAAATAGTTTAGGAGTAAGGATAGATAGCCGAATCCTCCGGTCAATATTGCACAGATTCCAAAGGCGAATTAATATCCTCTAAAGTAAACCACAACGAACGTTGATGCGAATTTCCCACTTAACGTTCAGCTAGCCCTTAGCCACGGTGGCTACGTGAACCTTAGCAAAAAATAAGAAAACGCTTTTTTCCGATAATCGATATCAGTCCTTCGAAGGTCTGCACAGTAGTGAGCCTTGGCAAAGTGCCAAAAAATGAAACTTGAGCACGACATCCAGAACCTCCATATATGGGGAGCAAATAAATCTGTGAGAAACGAGTTTGTCAAAAAAATCGATATCGATCGATATTAACAGAGTTATTGACGTCCGAAAGTCACGTGACTGCCCAAAAATGTAAAATTTAATAAAAAATGAAAATTGAGATATCGATCTGAGACTCTGGTGTCGAAGACACTCAGATGAATCCATGAAAAATATGCATTCAGAATTATTCAATGACGTCATCAATCGATAAAATAAAATAAAAAATGTTCCAAAGTGGACTTTGACCCCAAAAAATAAAGTTGAAGCATCAGACGTGGACTTTGGTGTGGACGTCTTTGAGACACGTCCAAAATAAATCAATAGTTAGAATCGATCTATGACGCACGAATTCAGAATTTTCGAAGTCAAATACAAGTCGACGTGCAAAGTTCACCGTAGATCAAAAGTAACGATGCAAATCGACTCCGATGCTGAAGCGAAGCATGCATCAGAGACATATTGTCGATCGCGCTTCTGATTCAGAATATATGATGTTGTAATGGATGTGCTCAGCTTATTTCTATCAATATCAACTTTTATCACAACCAGCTGTTTACTCCTCACATCCTCGCTGTGTCCCTACGACAGTTGTCGCGGCGATCTCTCTCTCTATCCATGACGCGCCGCGGCTCAACTAACAAGTCAGTGTGCCCTATGTCCTAACAATAGCTGGCACTAACTGGGACATAAATATTGTTCTCATATATTCCATCTTCTGCACAATACACAACACTACACCATACACAATACAGTTGGAGCAAGGCCTGGGCAAAAGCCTTGTTTCACATGGCGACCGCGGTAGCCTTGTTTCACATGGCGACCGCGGTAGCCTTGTTTCACATGGGGACCATGCTATTTAGGGAGCGGGGATGTAATGGATGTGCTCAGCTATTTCTATCAATATCAACTTTTATCACAATGAGCTGTTTACCCCTTACATCCTCTCTGGGTCTCTATAGCATGACAGTTGTCGCGGCGCTCTCTCTCTCTATCCATGACGCGCCGCGGCCCAACTAACAAGTCAGTGTGCCGTTGTCTCTGATACTAACTGCTTACAGCAAAGAGACATAAAGTATGTGCTTGTATATTTGTTATTATTTATATCTCATGCAATGCACTACAATACACAGTACACGATAGATAAAGTAAGACTAAGGGCAAGGTCTTATTTTATATGGATGTGCTCAGCTTATTTCTATCAATATCAACTTTTATCACAACCAGCTGTTTACTCCTCACATCCTCGCTGTGTCCCTACGACAGTTGTCGCGGCGATCTCTCTCTCTATCCATGACGCGCCGCGGCTCAACTAACAAGTCAGTGTGCCGTTGTCTCTGATACTAACTGCTTACAGCAAAGAGACATAAAGTATGTGCTTGTATATTTGTTATTATTTATATCTCATGCAATGCACTACAATACACAGTACACGATAGATAAAGTAAGACTAAGGGCAAGGTCTTATTTTATAATGTCAAAAAAAAGTCGACGTGCCAAGTTCACCGTAGATCAAAAGTAACGATGCAAATCGATTACGATGCTGAAGCGAAGCATGCATCAGAGACATATTGTCGATCGCGCTTCTGATTCAGAATATATGATGTCAAAAAAAGTCGACGTACCAAGTTCACCGTAGATCAAAAGTAACGATGCAAATCGACTCCGATGCTGAAGCGAAGCACGCATCAGAGACAGATTATCGATCGCGCTTCTGATTCAGAATATATGATGTCAAAAACAAGTCGACGTGCAAAGATCACCGTAGATCAAAAGTAACGATGCAAATCGACTCCAATGCTGAAGCGAAGCACGCATCAGAGACAAATTATCGATTGCGCTTCTGATTCAGAATCTATGACGTCAAAAACAAGTCGACGTGCAAAGATCACCGTAAATCAAAAGTAACGATGCAAATTGACTCGATGCTGAAGCGAAGCACGCATCAGAGACAGATTATCGATCGCGCTTCTGATTCAGAATCTATGACGTCAAAAAGAAGTCGACGTACAAATTTCATCGTGGATCAAAAGTAACGAGGCAAATCGACTCCGATGCTGAAGCGAAGCACGCATCAGAGACAGATTATCGATCGCGTTTCTGATTCAGAATCTATGACGTCAAAAACAAGTCGACGTGCAAAGTTGACCGTACATCAAAAGTAATGATGCAAATCGACTTCAATGCTGAAGTGAAGCATGTATCAGAAACAGATTGTCGTTCGCGCTTCTGATTCAGAATCCATGACGTCAAAAACAAGTCGACGTGCAGAGATCACCGTAGATCAAAAATAATGATGCAAATCGACTCCGATGCTGAAGCGAAGCATGTATCAGAGACAGATTGTCGATCGCGCTTCTGATTCAGATTCTAAGACGTCAAAAACAAGTCGACGTGCAAAGATCATCGTAGATCAAAGGTAACGGTGCAAATCGACTCCAATACTGAAGCGGAGCATGCATCAGAGACAGATTCTTGATCGCGCTTCTGATTCAGAATCTATGACGTCAAAAATAAGTCGACATGCAAAGTTCACCCTAGATCAAAAGTATATATGCAAATCGACTCCAATGCTGAAGCGAAGCATGCATCAGAGACAGATTCCTGATCACGCTTCTGATTCAGAATCTATGACGTCAAAAATAAGTCGACGTGCAAAGTTCACCGTAGATCAAAGGTAACGGTGCAAATCGACTTCAATACTGAAGCGAAGCATGCATCAGAGACAGATTCTCGATCGCGCTTCTGATTCAGAATCTATGACGTCAAAAACAAGACGACGTGCAAAATTCACCGTAGATCAAAGGTAACGTTGCAAATCGACTCCAATACTGAAGCGAAGCATGCATCAGAGACATATTCTTGATCGCGCTTCTGATTCAGAATATATGACGTCAAAAACAAGTCGACGTGCAGAGATCACCGTAGATCAAAAATAATGATGCAAATCGACTCCGATGCTGAAGCGAAGCATGCATCAGAGACAGATTGTCGATCGCGCTTCTGATTCAGATTCTATGACGTCAAAAACAAGTCGACGTGCAAAGATCATCGTAGATCAAAGGTAACGGTGCAAATCGACTAAAATACTGAAGCGAAGCATGCATCAGAGACAGATTCTCGATCGCGCTTCTGATTCAGAATCTATGACGTCAAAAACAAGCCGAAGCAATGTTCACCGTAGCTCAAAGGTAACATTGCACACGAAGTTCAAATTTAAAGCATAGTGAACGTCAGGCAAGCGAAGGCCGACCGAAGGTCCGCCGATATAAAATCCGAATATAATCAAAATGCGCACTCCGAATCTCTGAAAATCCGAACCGACCAAAATGCGAATCTCATTAAAATCTTCAAAATACAGATAAAGCTAATTCAGTGTAACATCAAAAATTGAAATAGTTAACTTATCAAAATCAAAAGCTGAAGCTAAAGCCATATCGCTAGAGCTCGGCGCGCGCGCTTCTGTCTGTCTGTAACGCTCGTGTACAGAGTTTCAGAGTAGAGCTAGGGACTTGGGTCTTCGGCATTAGGGTCCTTAGCGAAAAGCTAGAAATGGCTTTTTTTTGATAATCGATATCTTATCAGATAAAAGATCTGGCAAAGTGCCAAATTTTCCAAATTCCAATTCCTATCCTAAACGCATCCACTATCGACGAATTGAAAAATGATCTAATCAAAAATCGATAAATCGATAATCTAAATTTTGGCAAATTGCCAACTGAACTTAAGGACCATCCAGAACAGTGAAATCGTCAGTATACATCGAAAAAAATCATCGAGAGCTTCTGGCCTGGGACCTTGGCTAACGTGGTCAGCCTCGAGAATGAAGAATGTTGGCACAGAAAAAAATCAATAATCAATCGATAATTTTTCAGAGAGCCAAAAATGGCCTTAGGAGTAGAGATAGAGACTTGAGCCCTCTGATCAATATTGTTCAACTTCGAAAAATAAGTTGAATGGCCAAATTGAAAAAATCAATATCGATCGATAATCCATAGAAATTGCAAAAACAGTGCCAAAACACGGCTTAGGAGCCGAGATATAAACTCGAGCCCTCTGATCAATATTGCTCAACTTCGAAAGATAAGTTGTATGATTAAATTGAAAAAATCAATATCGATCGATAATCCATAGAAATTGCAAAAAACGAATCAGAACCGGCTTAGGAACAGAGATAGAGACTCGAGCCCTCTGATCAATATTGCTCAACTTCGAAAGATAAGTTGAA
>JAANDG010000409.1:0-135916 GCA_036852015.1 Pelodera strongyloides | reverse complement strand
TTTTATGTTTATTTTCGTTTATAACTTTTTTCAAACTATTTTTGGTGAAAAAACCCCAAACCGGGTGGTATTGCCCATTTCAAATTACCCCTATTTTTGATGATTCCATCTGATTCTCCACGTCAAATATAGTAGACTGCAAAATTTTTCCAATTTTCAAGCGCAAAAATCACTCACTATTCAGCAATTTACCGTGGGCAGTCATACCCAGCTATCTATCGCAGTTGGCACGCCCATTCGCGCTGATTGGCCGATATCGGAATTGCCACGCCCAATTGAGCATATAGCCCAATTAGCGCGAAGGGGCGTGACAAATGCGATAAATAGTTGTGTATGACTGGCAATGGTAAATTGCTGATTACTGCGTGAATTTTGCGCTTGAAAATTAGAAAAATATCGTATCCTACTATATTTGACATAAAGAATAAGATGGTATCATCAAAAATAGGGGTCACTTGAAATGGGCCTGACCCTTTAAGGCTAATCTACCGAGCAACCATTAAAGCGATATAACGGTCGGTTCTTGAAACATAAGTTCGGCAATTGTACTTTCATATTGTGTACATATTCCCATTTCCATATAGGAACACAACACCCAACCTAGATTTCAAAACCGGATGTTATACAGCTTTAAAGGGATAGGTTCAACTCAAATCACCTCTCTTTTTATTGTTTTTATTGATAATAGCACAAATATCATACACAATGAAAATTAAATCAATCACAGAACAATACAACTCGCAGAAGAAGCTTCCTTTATTGGAAGCTAGTTGATCGGAAGCCAAAATCTAAACTCAAAAACTAATACCGTACACAGATCGCGCGGGCTAATGGCAATTAGCCAAGAGCTAATTAAATGATACTACACCGTGGAAAATAATGATCTGCCGAGTGTAGTTTGTAACTTGGCTAATTGCCATTAGCCCGCGCGATCTGTGTACGGTATTCGTTTTTGAGTTTAGATTTTGGCTTCCGATCAACTAGCTTCCAATAAAGGAAGCTTCTTCTGCGAGTTGTATTGTTCTGTGATTGTTTTAATTTTTGTTGTGAATAATATTTGTGCTATTATCAATCAAAACAATAAAAAGAGGGGTGATTTGAGGTGAACCTATCCCTTTAAGATACGACGAGGCTAATCTCTTATAGGATACATTGGGTAAAACGACGCAATGCAAAATTGTGTACTTGTGGAGTTTGTCATCTACTTTGATAAGAATCGCAGTCTTTGATGTTTTATTGAAAAAATTAACGAGCGACCACGTCATGTTTATTTCCAACAAAAAAAGTAGAAATTCTTCAAAATAGAAAGACACACCCAAGTTATCTTCGGTGTAATTTTCCTGTCTTATAGTGTAGCACTCACGTGCGATACTTGTTGATGGTAACTTGTCGATAAATGATACTGGGCTCTCAGGTTAACCCAATCAACGTGAGAATTGGCGTGTAAGCGGCAATGTTACGGCGTGCAAGCGGCGTGGAAAAAAGTTTCACGACATTGGCGTGCCAGTTGCCCGACGTAACATTGCCACTTGCACACCGTACTCACGCCATTTCGCATCGGGCTTTTGGTTGCAAGCGTTGCACGCCATTTCCATTCCGAGTGCATTATTGCATGGCACCACGTTGTCAAATGGACTTTGCCCGCCGAAAGGTTAGCGCTTGCACGCCAACTTTCGTCAGTGTTGCAAACCATCACTTCGCAGTTAGCCGACCCGGAGTGCGCACCCAGCCACGCTTACGTAAAACAAAGTGTGTGGACCTTCATCGAAATACGTAAATAAACTACAGTTTCATAGCCCGCCAGTTCCTGTTTGTGTAAATGTCCGTGAGATGAAATAAGTCTTTTTTGTTGATAAGAATTGATCCTTTCGTCTATTTTAGGGGCTAATTGGTGACTGTTTCTTACCAAAAAAAATCAACCGATAAAAAAGAGCTAGACCGATTTATTCCGTTTTATGACGTTTCTAGTTCAAAAGTCAGTTAGTTAAACACAAAACAACACTTGGCGACGGTTTTCGGATTTTTATTTTTAGTTACTTAAACCATTTGGTGACCACTTGGTAACCAAGTTATGATCAGTTTTTCTCAAAAATCGTACGCGTGACTCGCAGTGGTCGCCAAGAACTGGTCGGTAACCGTTCACAAATGGTTTCCTCTCTACTTGGTGAAAATCCGTTTTTACTTTCGGCGGAACGCAGACATATTAATTCTAATAAAGGGTCAGGCCCATTTCAAATGACCCCTATTTTTGATGATTCCACCTGATTCTCCATGTCAAATTATAATAGGATGCAATATTTTTCTAATTTTCAAGCGCAAAATTCACGCAGTATTCAGCAATTTACCATGGCCAGCCATACCCAACTATTTATCGCAGTTGTCACGCCCCTTCGCGCTAATTGGGCAATATGCTCTATTGGGCGTGGCAATTGCGATATTGGCCAAGCAGCGCGAAGGGACGTGACAACTGCGATAAATAGTTGGGTATGGCTGGCAATGGTAAATTGCTGAATACTGCGTGAATTTTGCGCTTGAAAATTAGAAAAATATTGCATCCTATTATATTGGAGAATCAGATGGAATCATCAAAAATAGGGGTCATTTGAAATGGGCCTGACCCTTTAATTCGTCGTTTTTATTCAGCAAATGTGAATTCACAAAAGGAGCATTGAGAGATCCTAGAAAAACGGTTTTCCTACAAGATTTTCCTGCGGATTCGGCAATTATTCTCTTTTCCTGGGCTACCTGTGAAGTAAATAATTTATTGATTGATTTGAGCTGAATCTGTAGTTCTTACATGATGCTACCGTCTTATCCTTAGCGAAAGTGAAGATCAGCAAATCAATAAATGTGAATAAAAAAATTTTTTATCACCAGAACAAAAGTACAAAGGAGAAACCATGCAATCGGAGTAACTGACTAACTATGTAATTATGTACAAAGAAAAACACTTTCAACTTTCAACAATAAGAAAAAAAATGACTGTTTTGTAAGTTTCTTAGGTATACATATACTATAAAACACGCAGTGACAAATATGTGTATATAAACAACAACCATAAAGCGAAATTGCGGCCTGTTTTTGAAACGCATCGGGTACACCACCAGCATTCTTATGCAGCTTATGCAAATGAACATAAAATAGAATAAAAAATCGAGTAAAAATAGAGCAAATTAGCATAAATACGTAAGAATTCAGTTGTTCACGATGCGTTTCAAAAACCGGCCGGTATTTCGCTATAAGCAAAAAGGAAGCACCATAAGTTGGCAAACGAGATCGTTAGGTTAGGACTCTTTTGATTATTGTAAAATTTTTAGGCTTTACATGGGTAACAAAAATTGCACTGAAAGGGAATCGATGTCTTTAGGCTATTAGGCCCTCAGTCTGGCCTTGAACATACAATTTGCCGTCTAGTCTTAAGGATTAGTCTTTGTAGTCACGGCGATGTTTTAGGCTTTACAATTAGAACTGGAGCTGCATGGGCCCTATGTGGTAGAGGGTTCATATTAATAACTTCCTCCAAAATTAAAGCAATCTTACATTTATACATCTGTTGTCTTCATTAGTTTCTAACACATCGATGCACTAAAATTGAGGGGAAAATCTTGGTGATTGTACGGAGCAAAAAAATTGTGTTGTACTTATTTTACAGTTCAATTACCCGTTAGGTGCAAACATCAATTATTAATTTCGAACATATATATTGACTAGAAATGACATAAATATTCTCGGACAAATACCAAACCGCGACAAGTCGAACAGGACTACACGCGACGCACCCGAAATAAATCAGAAAATCAATCGATATTTTTACGACGCGAACATGCTTCCTTGTGGCGGGAGGTGTGTAGCGTGAGGGATGAATTCCACATAGGGAGCTTTTAAAGATCCAAGAAGATCCGCGACGCAGACAAACGACGGACGTTCAGAAGCGTTGGCACGCCAGCACGCCATCATGAGCTCGTAGCTGAAAGTACAAAGTACAAGGTACAAAAGGAAAATGCAAAGTACAAACTGCAGACTGCAACCTGCAAGGTAAAAAGTGCAAATGTTGTGGAATCTCCAAGTTTAATAGTATGCTAATTGTAAGAAATGTCCTCACAATCGTAGTCTACCTCGATTATTCACCAAAGCAATATAATAGGTATATAGGGACTAGGCCACCAAGCAGAGCGCCACCCGTCCCGCGGGAGGTAAGAGAAAAAAACGGTAATCATAGGCTCGGAGAGACAAATTCTGCCGCTAGGGACTCCCGTAGCCAAGCTCACAGATACCGGGAGACTCCCCTTGGGAGAATTTGTTGCCGCCTCTGTTTCCCATTGACCCTCTCTCTCTCTCTCTCTCTCTCTCTCTCTCTCTCTGTCTTTTTCTTTCTCTTAAAAAACGCGGGAGGCTTGGGAGGCAACTCCCAGCGATGGCGCATAAGACAACCGCTGGCTCCTTCACACGAAGATCACTCACATTTCATTGGAGCAGCTCATCGGCTTTTCCAGCCGATTTCCATCGAGAAGGTACTGTAGCAGGTCCTTATCGGATATGGTAGCATATGGAAACCCTCCAAGGGTACATATCTCCCACAAAACGATACCGTAGGCCTGGAATTTCGGGGAAAACAATTGGACGATTGAATTTTTATGCCCGCCTATAGAGGCTCTGCTAATAATCACTTGAAAATGAACAACACGGTGTAAAGCGTAAACCGTGGGGTAAGCCTAAGGCCTACGCATTCCTTAAACATTTGAGCTGTTTGAATTGGTCTGATCAACTCCCGATTGATAATCATCCTAACTGTTGACTAATAACTCCGAAAACTATGTCCTGTGACCGTATGCACGAACAACGGGAGCCCCCCCCCCCGTTGGGAGAATTTGTCTCCGATTCGTGTGTCCCACTCTTTCTCTCGCCTCCCTCTGGGAGGCTGGGAGGACATTCCCGGCGTTCGTGCATACGGCCACAGAACCAAAAAAGTGCTTACCCAAACATCGCTCTTGGTCGAGTAGATGTTTTCTTTAATTGCTTCAATCGATAACCATCGGAGTGGAATTACGCCCTGAAATTCCAAAAAGGATATATAAATTATGAAAAACAAGTAGTAGTTAGGCTTAGCGCAGGCCCTAAGCCTAAGCCCTTAAGCCCAAACCACCGGTAGGCTGGACCCGGAAACTCCTCTGCGGAATACTGAAACTGAAACTTGAAACTCCCCTAAAAGAAAACTGAAACTAGAGATCGAAACTCATATTTGCACTCTAATTCCGAAACTGAAACTGAAAACACTAAGATACACTTACCTTGCTAACTTTCACGTAAACACCCTGCCGTGACATACCAAAGTCGCTTATCTGAAATTTAAAGTTTGTTTTACTACGGTCGGCAGAGCGACTTGGTCACGCCAGAGACCATGTCAAACATCCCAACGATTCAAATGTTAGTGAAAAGCACAGAGGACATTAAAGCGAAATACCGGCCGGTTTTTGAAACGCATCGTGGACAACTGTATTCTTATTGTATTTATGCGAAGTGGGGGTCAAATTATAGGGTCTATTTTTTATGCTAAATTATGCTCGCTTACAAATGACGCATAAGAATGTTGGTGTACTCGATGCGTTTCAAAAACCGGCCGGTATTTTGCTCTAAAGGCCGCTTCAGCCTAAGTTTATGTATTGGTAAACGCATTGGCCCGGATAGCCGAAGTTGCGGGTTCGACCCGCGTCACATTTTTCGTTTCGAACACAAATTTGTTTGTATAAGCTTTCCGTAAAGGAACACTGTGGAGTGTTGAGCAACGAATACGCATGTTGCATGTTTTCTAGAGTTCTTATTATATAAACTAGAAGAGTTTACTTTTTTGTTTGTGTGAACGAAACGGAATTCTACGTTTCAGGCGTTTGGTATATGTAGTTTTTCGCAACTCTTCAAAATAAGCGCAATTGAATTTTATTACATAAACTTGGAAAATACGTTTCAGACGTTTCATATAGGTATGATGTATGATCATTTTAGTAGGATCGCCTGGGTAGTCGCCTCGGGCGGCGATAGCCGTCTGGTTAAATTATAATAATAAACTACCTTCAATTGTTTATTTTCTCCAACAAGTATATTCCGCGCGGCCAAGTCCCGATGTGTAATGCCGAGGCCTTCAAGGTGTGCCTGAAATGGAATGTTGAGTCATTTATCGATTGATATTGCGCTAACAATCAGTAGCGTAAGTACCATAGGGATCAATAACTTAAGTCTCGCCGGCAATATTTACAACAGACGGATAGCTGGAAACCTTCCATCCGATGAAATTCAAAACTAAAGATTAAAGCGAAATACATGGAGGTTTTTGAAGCGCATAGTGGAGAACCCAATTCTCACGTAATTATGCTAATTTGCTCGAATTTAGCTCGATTTTTTTAGTCTAATTTATGTTCATTTGCATACGCTGCACAAAAATGCTGGTCTATTCGATGTGTTTCAAAAACCGGACATTATTTCGCTTTAATGTAATAAACCGATACCTTACCAGTGCGCAAACCTGATAAATCTATCAATAACCATTTAGACGGCGAATTTTTTTTCTAGTGTACAGTTTTATAATTGCCTCCTAATAAATCGGTTAATGTTATCGGTTAATAATAATAAATGTTTATTGTTTATTGGATCAATGAGTCGTAGGGTCATAGAAGAAAGGTTCTTACTATCTGTTATAAGCTCGCAAACCAAAAGGTACCCTAAGACCTACGATGTTGGTGCGGTAAGGTAACGACACCATCATACTGACAAGGGACCGACGTTTGTTTAAATTATTGCACAATTATTAAAAGGTCAGGCTCACGAAAATCAATACCGTACCATTCCAGCTGCCACTTGGCACGCGAATGACTGAAGCTCGCAGGGATCCAACTGGTACTGTAATTCCATTCCCTCATCCACCCCGGACACAAAGGAGGACTGCATTGATTGGGGAAGACCACCCGGATGGCAGGTGACGTCATCGATCCGAAGTGAAGACTTCAAGGTGGTCACGGCCAACGAGAGCTGAAATCAATCGATAACAGGAAGTTATTGAGTAAATGTTGAATTATTGATTGGATGTGATTTATTGATATAACTTTAAGATAAACATGTTTGTGCGGTATTGCTGCAACGCTGTCTAACTTCCGTGTTATATACTCCAAGGATTAGGGTTGGCTGAGGGTTTATAAGTTTGTTTTATTGTTAGGCCGTTACGCATACGGTTAAACTTGTAGAATTAGTATCAGACTTAGTCTTAGTCTTACAATGGACTCCCTGGATTTGGAATAAGGGGTCGATAGACAATGAGTGTCATTTATTTTTGACTGTAATGAAAAGAAGTATGAGCGACGGGGTAAAAAGTTGTTTATGACCGGGCAGCCAGCATAGATTGAGCTCAATGAGAAGTAAAATCTTTTAACGTTTTCTCTGTCTGTATCTCACCCTCTCTCTCTCTCTCTCTCTTTACTCTCTGTCTCTCTTTACTCTCTCTCTCTCTATCTCTCTCTCTCTTTGCTCTCCGTCTCTGTCGGTTTCTCTTAATTCCTCACTTCAAAGCCATTTTTCCGGTCATCAGGATGTGTCAAAAATTTCAAAGACACACATGTGTTGGGTTGAAAAGAAACCTTTAAATGTTGATAATATACTCAACCTTAAACTAAGCCTAAGCCTAAGCCTATGCACAATCCTGTGCCCACAAGTCTACGTTAGTGAAACACGTTTGTGCATTTGGCCTTTAGTTTTTTCCAACTAGTAATTTCGGTAATAGGTGACAAGTTCAATATGAGGAAAATTAAAGAAGGGGACACAAAACTCACACGGCCGGTATTTCGCTTTAAAGCGAAATACCAGCCGGGTTTTGAAACAAATCGAGTACACCAGCGTGCACAAGTCTTTTTTTTCATGTGTGCCTGACCCTTTAAACCGGGCATTTCTTCAAATCGCACCCTTTGAAGTAGCCGCTTCTAGATAATTTGTCTTGTTCTCTATGTCTACTTTGTTTAATGTGCTTTGCGTTCCTAAATTTTACAAGCTATTTTCACATCGGCCGAGCTATAAATCACAGGGCTTAGGGTCACTTTAAAGCAAAATGTGCTGAGTTTAGAAGAGCAGCAAAGTGTTAGGAAATGTGCTTTAAAGCGAAATACCGGCCGGCTTTTGAAACGCATCGTGCTCAACTGAGTTCTTATGTAATTATGCTAATTTGCTCGAATTTAACTCGATTTTTTATTCTAATTCATGTTCATTTTCATAAGCTGTATAACAATGATGGTGTACTCGATGCGTTTCGAAAATCGGACGGTATTTCGCTTTAAAGTCTTTCAGATGGCAAAAAGCTTTCCGATACGAGCAGTATTTGTCTAATATATATGTTACCAGCCGGCTAGGCCGCCCGAGGCGACTTTCTATTACACTTATTTTATTTTATGAATAGGTGAAACGTGGATTCAAAAGTAGTTACAAAAAATTAGAGCATGGATCATATGCTGAAATCCTCGTTTCGTTGTTCTTTTTGTTGCTCGAGATTTGCATGTTCTGTGTAGTGTAGTTTATCCGTAGGACTTTGAGCGCCGCCAACTCGCACGGCCGATACGGCACACACATTCCATATATGCAGCCTTTTTCGGGCTTTTGTGAGAGGGGCGCTCGGGATGTGAGATGGCTCAGTGCATGGGAACATGAACTACTGAACCAATCCTACTTCCTGAGCGTAACGCACATCATCCAAACATACAATCAATCAAACAAACGCACAAACAAACAAAGCTCCCAACTTTATATAATAAGATTTTTTGAAATTTGCAAGTCCCTAGTTTGCCAGAGCAGTGCCAAAGGAGCGCCACCTGTTCCATTGCCCTCTAGAGCCGAACAGATGCAATTGTCATCAGGTGACAATAAACGGCTTGTATGTTGTCCCAACCGGAATGACAAATTGGCTTGTGCGAAGCAATTAGCAATGTGTAACTATACACATACATATCTATCTTATTCTTTGCTGGAGCTCGAGATGCAGCTTTGAAATTTAGAGGAATTATACGTATAATCGCATATATATATAATCTGTTTTTTTTTCTTGGAAAGTACAGAAATAATAACCATTTAAATTACAAAAAAATTCCACATAAAAGTGTAAATCAGAGGAGAATAAATTACTATGAGGTCTACAATTTCGGTGATTTGAAACAGAAAATCCATGTATTGCAAGAAACAAAAAAAATTCATTATAACAGTTCAAACAATTTGGATATCCGGAGCGTAACTAGTTGAATGAATGATCACCAAAGGTTAGCCAGATCGGAGCCATAGGAACGCCAAAACCGCGCCATTTATGCGTAACGCTTTCATTTGTAAGCAAAAACCACACCTGTTTTCTCAAGTTCTGCAAGTAGTGCTTGAGATCTCCAAATGGAATATACTCCATTACCATGCACTGGTAAACAGAATCCGTACAATAGCCATACATTGTGACGATGTTCGGATGACGTCCAACCTGAACGATTTGCATGGCTCAGGAATCTTTACTTCACAGGTTTTCGATGGTCCAACCTGTCCAGTTGGTGACCAGTTGGTGACCACTTGACGACCAGATTATCCGGAAGATCGTGTTGGCGGTTGACAAAGGGTCGGTCGCAGGTCGCCAAATGGATCGGTGGAAACCATTTGGCGACCGGTTACCGACGATTCTGGTGATGCAAGATCTCACCTCTCCTCTAATAAACTCAAATTTGAATACCTGTTTCATAATGTCCATCTCCCTCTGGAATTCTTTCTTCTCTTCATCCACAGCGTTCGCTTTCAACTGTTTGATGGCTACCCTGACAGGCATACCCTTCGGACCACGGATCGTACCCTTGCACACCAATCCGAAGGCTCCCTCACCTAAAGAGAGACTGGATGAATAAATTAACGGAGAAGCATTATCATAACCTTAGCTTCGGGGCATTGACCGTTTTGAAGAGATCATTAATTATTCATAATGTGGTTAGACGACGCCCTAGTTCTATGTACATCTGCTTCTTTCGAATAAACAGATTTTTTTGTCATGTTATCCGATACGAGCCGGCTTATCTGTGATACCCGTGTTGCATGCAAATTGTACTAAGCACAGAAGGGCATAGCGGTTTGCGTCACATGGAAAAGGCAGTCTTCCAGCATAGGTTTCAAAAACCGGCTGCGATACCACTGTAAATCGTATGACTGACCTATGACCGATCCCATAGATATTTCACGTTTCACAAACCTGCCGTGATACCGCTTTAAACATTATGACTGACCTATGACCGATCCCACAGATATGTCATCTCTACTGATCTGCCAGTCCTCCTCCCTGAGCGGTTGTTTGAATTCGATCGGCCTTCGATACAGTATATTGGTCTCCAGAATCGAGTGTCTGGAACTTAATTACCATAAAGTAGTTTTGAAGGAATTAAAGCGAAATGTCGGCCGGTTTTTGAAACGCATCGTGGACAACTGCATTCATATGCGTTTATGCGAAGTGATGTCTAATTGGGGTATATTTTTTATGCTAAGTTATGCTCATTTGCATATGACGCATAAGAATGTTGGTGTACACGATGTGTTTCAAAAACCGGCCGGTATTTCGCTTTAAAGTTGAAGGAAAAAAACGACCACAATTTTGTGAAGAGAGTTATAGCACATCCCTGTTTAAAGCGGTGCGATTTAAACGAGTGTTGATAGGTTTGGTTTCTATACTGGAAATGACACAGAATGGTACATGGCAATGCAGAGATATCAGGTGTCTCACAATCTCACAAATCAAACTTGATGTGCCACAACTCTAAAATCAGCCACACACACACACACACACACACCCACACAATACACACACACACCACACACACCACCCACACCACACACGCCACACACGTCACACACACTGCAGTGGTAGAACAGTTTTGGGTCGGTATATATTCGAAAGAACATTAAAGCGAAATACCGGCCGGTTTTTGAAACGCATCGCCTACACCTGCTCTCTTATGCAGCATATGCAAATGAGCAAGAATTAGAATACAAACTAGACCCCAATTAGACCCCACGTTGCATAAATGCATAGGAATGCGAGTACTTGAGATGCGTTTCAAAAACCGGCCGATATTTCGCTTTAAAATCACAAACCTTGAATGTGTTAGGGTCCACGATGGCCTGAAACGGCTCAACTTCTTACGGTTTGTACGGTGTCGCTTCCAACAAAATACCATACCCATTGTGCACAGAGGGGAAATTAGGGCAATTGCTGGAAAGATACAGTAAATAATGAATTACGAAGTAATGTTGAAAGTGAAATGCAGAAATGAAAGTAATGACGATAGGCACACTATTTTTACACTATTTTTACACTACTTGCGGGAATCGAGCCCGCCGTGACCAACTGTGTATTCATGTTTATTCATCAGGATCAGTTACTTAGTTTATGTGGGGGTGTAGGTAATCAAGAGCTCACTGGTTCAAGGTTATATATTTGGACTATGTTTCGAGGTGTAAATATATAAAAAATAGAATTACATATTCAAAAAGACAACCCTCTCCCAAAATAGAGAACTCGCTCTTTATAGCGAAATACCAGCTGGTTTTTGAAACGAAAAATGGAGAACGCGCTCTTTAAAGCGAAATACCGGCCGGTTTTTGAAACGCATCGTGGACAGCTGAATTGTTACCTATTTATGCAAAGTGGCTCGAATTTAGCTCTATTTGTTATTCTAATTTATGTTCATTTGCATAAGATGCATAAGAATGCTTGTGTACTCGATGTGTTTCGAAAACCAGCCGGTGTTCCGCTTTAAAGTTACTTGATGCGTAAAATATTCAGAATCGGATCGCTTACCAATCAGGTAGATTATGAGAGTGTCCTGAGAAACGGGAAAAATTCCGCCCGGAAAGACAGCAAACTCGCCATCCGTAGGTTCAGATGACACACTGTTACCCTGAACATTATCGATTAGTATCTTATTGTGTAAATGAAATGAGTTGCTTGTTTGTCTGTTTGTTTGTGTGGATACACGTTACGCTGAAATGCTAGTGCTAACGAGCTAACGAGAGCGGAAGTAGGGGAAGTGATAGAAACGAAAGCCTGTCATGGAGAAATTGAACAGAACTAAAAAGAGAGTGCGTTTGATAACTTCAAGGAGTTGACCAACCTTCACGGCACTAGTAGGTGGTGTGGGACCATCGGTAACTTCGTCAACAATATGGCTCGTCGGAGATGTATCAGACGGCTAAGATTGTGAAAGATAAACTGCATAATAAAGAAAAATAAATTGTATCTAACCTCAATGCATTAATATGCTATGGTTAATGATACGGTCACACGAAATGAGGGGAATGTTGACATGATATGCGCCCAATCTTTGCGAGGAAAACTCGCCATGTTGGTTTGCCAGATGTGCGCCAGATCGTGGCAGCATTTGAGTTTTCTCGCCAACTGAGAAAATGCTAGTAATTTACCTTATTTTCCAATTCTTCACCATTGATTTTCACTGCTGCGGTATCGTTGTCATTTGCAGCGTTGACTGCCTGATTATCAGGTACAGTAGACGGTACAATATTTGGTGTACCAGAGGCGGCGAGCTGGGCGGTCTGGAAATGGTAGGTTGTATTGGGTGCCAGAGGGTACGATAGTATGAGTAGGAGCCGAACACGCCACCTAAATTCTGGTCCCACTACCCTAACTCCTAACTTCACCATCATAACCATCAGCTAACCAATTGTTAAAGCGAAATACCGGCCGGTTTTTGAAACACATCGTGCACACCAGCATTCTTATGCAACTTATGCAAATGAACATACATTAGAATAAAAAATCGAGCTAAATTCGAGTAACTTTGCATAAATATGTAAGAATTCAGTTGTCCACGATGCGTTTCAAAAACCGGCCGGTATTTCGATTTAAGAGTGATATGGCCCAATGGCCAACGATTGGTATTACAAAGAGTTCGGTTCGTTTAAAATTCAAAACGTACGACTTGGGCGTGAAATCATTGTTCAAAAGAAGAAACTAGTCCCCGTTATGTAACAGCAATATACTTTGCATCAAAGGCAAAATCAGTAGACTTTTTTACGTTTGTCTAGCTATTTAAACGGATGACGACATCCCTTTAAAGTGGAAGGATCTGAAATAGAAATGATACTCACGTCCTTACTGACGAATACCACCTTGCTGTCGTCGTTGTGGCAGTAGTGGTTGTCCTCAGCGAATAGGCTCACTTGGTACTCTTCATGTGGGCGGAGCAATTGCGGGATTACGGTAGAAAAATCGGTTTGATTCTGAAAATGTAAGGGTCAAGTTGAGGTCAGAGACGGAGTCGTATAATGAGATCTATAGCTAGCACAACTATCAACTTCATGTGGTTTCCAAGTATATAAAAAATTCAATGTGATTCTGTCAATACTACCGTATTTCTGCTGATTCTGTAAATACCACCGTATACGAAACTTGCATAATAATATGAAAAATAAAAAATATTCTCGTGTAGTTCCAAGATACGGCAAATTTTCAGCGTACTTGGAAACCCCATCATGGAAATAAGCCAGGGAAATTTTTGTTAAATCTGTTTCCGCTAGGTGTCTGGATATGATTTTTAGATATTATTATTATATTATAGTCATTATGTGAAAGCTTGGACACCATCTGGAGCAGAAAATACAGTCTATCGAATATTACACCGTAATTCATTTAATTTTTTAATTATATATGTTTCTGTGTACATCTTTGTGATGTAATAAATTTTTATTATCATTATTATTATTTGTAAATCCAAAGAAGTTTAATTTCATGTGTCTGGCTCCAAATTTTAGGTTTAAAACCCTATATTTAAAATACCGATCTTTAAAAAAAATTCTTTATTATCCTTTGTTAGCGCGATAGCGCTAACATAGTTTGGGTTTTACTTCTGTATTGTTTGGTCCATTTAGCGACTTATCAAATCAAAAACGTAAATCCACCATGTAAACAACTCTTGCAACAGAGATGTATGTGATTCTAACTAACGATGTTTATCTAAACTACCGTAATCTTAGTTTATGATTATGAATCTAGATATATTCACCTTCTTGTCTTTGTACACTTTTGTTTTACTACAATAATAATCCTATCTGAAGCCCCGCCCCCTTGCATTAGCATAATGAGCACGCCTTGCATACCAAATTAGCATGCGGATATTTATGTTAATTTTAGAGACAGCGAACTTTCGAGACATAACGTCAGTCTGCTAGTGAGTTTATGCATGTAGTGGTCGGTTTTGATTTACAAAGTTGTTTTATTAACTTGAATATTTAACACATTGAATGGTTTATTTAACTTGTCGGGTCCTCTCTTTTCTATTGCTTTACATTTATATGATCTAACAGACTGTTGCACTTCATTTGACTTCATTGAGTTTAATTTTGTTTTGTTTCATTTTTCGATTATACTTAGAGTAAATTTTGTGACTCATCGGCTCAGGCCTATGACACAAATTTGCATCGCAGGCCGCATGCTCAATTATACAGCTCTTTACATAATTTCCTGGCTCTAATGAACTTTGTCATACTTTTTGTCGCGAACCAATTCCAACATTCTGCGTACGAAGACTCAAATTCCTCGATTTCTAATTGTTTTGCTTTATTTAGTGTATCACATGCAAGTTTTGGGACTAGAATTGCGTCTCGTGTTCCAAAAAAATAAAATAATTTTTCCTTTATCGTAATAATTTAGCTTTTTCGACATATGTGGAAGTAAGCGAACTACTTCGAGCACGACATCAGAAGCTTGACGTCGTCGAGGTGAGCATCGGGGTCAACGTCGGGGTCAACATGGACGTGGAATATTGCCATGGCGACCACCAGGAGCTCACCGACAGCGTGCAGCTGAGGAGCAATTGGAGGATGGATGGATACTGGAGCAACAAGGTACGACTTGAACAATACCAAAATGACCCTTAGCTTACCTTCATCTTATATAACAAATTCAAAATGAAAAAGGCATTGCAAAAAGTCGTAGAGTTGAGGTTGAGAGTATGAAAAGAGTAACATGGTAGCGGTATCCTATTGGTTACTCAAGCTGACTTTCAATTTAAGCAATACAATATGATAGTGGGTAACAGTTTTAGCGGTTAGTGGTAGAGAGGGAACCTTGATTATCAGGGAGTTTAGCGGGCGTAAGAAAATATAGAGAGAAAGAGAAAAAGAGAAAGAGAAAGAGAAAGAGAAAGAGAGAGAGAGAGAGGGCGTAGAGTGAGAGCCGAGAAACAGAGGAGAGGGAGAGAGTGGAAATATGAAGCCCATATTTCGCGAGTAGTTGTAGTTTAAATGATCGGCAGTACAAAAAGACTGTTTTATGCTTTAAATTGGTTGTTTGTTGGAATGGTGCCAAGAATTGGTCGGGCCAGGACACCAACTCTGAGAGAGCAATTCTTGTCCGTTTTGTCAGACGGCCTTTTTATTGTATAAAACGGACTTTTTGTACTTGTACTGTCCTTCCTCTATACTATGGCTGTTTTCGGACTATTGGCTTCATATTTTCAAACTAGGGTAGTTGTGTTGGCATAGTAATTTTTAACGTACTTTGGGACTTGGAGATTCATGGGCTAAAAGTATAGTAACCAGTTAATAGTGGGAGGTAGTATGAGAGGCTCTTAAGTTAGACAGAGTAGTGAAATTGCCAGCAATAGAGAGAAAAGATATTGATACACTAGAATATATGAGAGACGGGAAGGTTTCGGCTTGACAAAGAGAGAGAGATTTAGAGACAGAGAGAGAGATGTAGAGAGAGAGAGATGTAGAGAGAGAGAGAGAGAGAGAGAGAGATGAGAGAGAGAGAGAGAATGAGAGAGAGTGAGATAGAGGAAAAGAGAGAGAGAGATGTAGAGGGAGAGAGGTAGAGAGAGATGTAGAGAGAGAGATGTAGAGCGAGAGAGAAAGTTCTAGATATTGAAAAGGGTGTTATTCAAAGTCACAAATAGTCAAAAGCAGCTCTGCAAGAGTTATAGAGTGAGAGAGGAACAGCATACGACAGTTTCCGGCGAAGAGAATTTTGAGAGGGAGGGATAGAGATAGCGATACACTTGAGAACGAAATAAGGTTTAGGCTTAGGCTTAGGCTTGGGGCCCGCCACCATTTTCTCCATTTCCATCGCAAATGTTTTATGGTGATTTAAATTAGTGATAATTCATTCATCTAATCGATTTAATGATTATCGATTTTTTCAGCTTGTTCGATGTACAATAAAGCAATGAAGCATTTACATTACTTGAGGCCATGATTTTTTTGTGTTTCCATTTTTGCGGTTGTCGATTTATTTATTTGCATTATTGATTTATTGATTGAAAGATATTCCACCTCTTTGGATACGATGCTCTCCTCGGCCTCGTCGATGATTCGGAACCGAAAAGCTTTGGGATCGTTGAATGCGACTGGCGGATAGAAACTGGAATAAAATGGGTTAGCGTACATGGAATTACAAGGCACAAAGGAAGCACCAACTGTTTTCTAGGGAGTGGTCAATGTGTGGACTTCGAAAAGGTTGCGTTCAGAAGCTATATTCACCACTCGATACCCTTGGGAAAATCCTCCCTTGGGAGAGAAAACATCACTCAAACCATTTAAACTTGAGAGATGCAGGGAAAAGCGTTGCAGTTCCCCCACGGGGTACTGAGTGGCGAATATGGCTTCAGCACAAAATTCTTTACAAGACTTCGGGACCCAACGTGAAGGCCCAACCGTGAAAATGAGTTGAATTGTGTGGAAGAGAGTTTACGGTGAACTATGAAAAACACAAGGCGCTGGAAAACTGACCGCTCATAAAGTGCTAGATGGAACGTGTAGATCTTCCCTGTGCGCGCCGGAAATTTCCACGCGACTTTGATGCCGCCAGCGACGTGCTCGGCCGTTAGGTTTTTAGGTTGCGGCACTGCGTCGGCTGAAATAACAAACTTAAAACATTTTTTGGCATTTTTGGCAAAGTGTTTTGGCGTTTTTGCAAACAGTGAATTAAACCCGTACATAAATGTGTGTGGTTATATTCAAGAAGTTTAGAACTAAAATTATTTTATATGTTTTGGGTTGATATTGTGTTTCTTAGGAGATACGAGGTATGTGAATACGGTAGTACGATAACGATAGAATTTTAAAAGGGTACATACCCGCACAAGCGCAATACTCGCCGATACACGTGGGGACTTTGTAGAGTTGTGTTACCTAAATTGAACTTTTGGAAACATTTTTGATTTAGTTTGCCTTTTACCGGCGCTTCCGCACCGCCGTAGGATGTATTCAATGTCTTAAAGGAAGGCAGTCACTTCAAATTCAACTTTTTTACTCGATTTTTATTAGATGCAAGAAGATTTATAAAACAATATGCATCCAGTAAAAAGCCACATAAAAGCGAACTCAGGGAGAGAAATCAATGAAAATGTGTTTTGGTAAATGACCGTCGCCGGTGCATATATGCAATTGCCAGGGGTACTTGGAGAGTGAACAGCCTGCAGTGTTACACCTGGAGCGTGGTTTATCACTGCAGGGTATTTATTATGAAACTATATACGGGCAATTATAAAACTACGGTATACTAGTAAAACTCATACACAGGGATTTCTCTACCTGAGTTCGTTTTGCCGTACTTTGGTGCTGCAATCGTAGTTTTCTTCACATATTTGAATATTTAATGAAAAGCGAATGAAAAATACAAATTTGTAGTGACTGCGATCCTTTAAGTTTATGGCTTTCTTTTGTAAAAAGTTATGTCTTGATCTACAGATAGTATTAGACATACCCTCATTCAAAAAAGAATCAAAGTGAAAACTTCTATCGCACCTTATAAATGTTGTCCCCATATGGATAAGGTTTTGAGTGCATTTCCAGTTTGTACTCACAGCCATGATCAATTACCAGCGGCCGATTGTTGAAAATGAGCGGTATCATGTGGGAACGGGCATTCTGAAAAACGTGATGATAAGGGTAAAGGAGAGGGAAATGTTCTAATTGCATTAGGAGAAATTAACTGCGGACGTTCTACCTCGTTAACATACTGTACCCATAGTAAAATAATTGCCTGTAATTGCTTGGTAGGGGTACATAAAAAAGTCCCTTTTACCCTTTTACGTGAACGAAAAACAACTATTATTATATGGGCTACAAGCTTCGCTGTTCAAATTCAAATATCGATTGGTAAACGTTGTCTAATTGATTTCTAATGTTATGTCGATCGAACTGGCTACTTACCGGCGGTATATCAGTAATAAAATATCCGGAAAAGTCTGCTTGACATTTGGCTCCGATTGCACTAAATCGTAGATAGAATCCGTTACGCTCGGCGTCTGTAAAATAGATTTGTTTTAAAGCGAAATGTCAGCCCGTTTTTGATACACATCGAGTAGACCAGCATTCTTATGCAACTTATGCAAATGAACATAAAAAAAATAGAGCTAAATTCGAGCAAATTGGCATAGATACGTAAGTATTCTAGTATTCAGTTGTCCGCGATGGGTTTCAAAAACCGGCTGCTATTTCGCTAATCTGTGAAAAATTCTGGACAGTGTAACTAGGTTTAGGTAGTCTTCTCGTAGAATAATTCGATCGACAAAAAAACAAATGCTGAGTAATTAAAAGCCAAAAGGAACTGAATCTATCGATAATTAACTATTCTTAGAATGACAATGTGCAATTAGCATTAGCGTCTGTAATTAAATCTGACCTGGAATATAGTCCCAGGTTACGGTAGTTTCCAAAAATTTGGTATCCTCTATGACGACTTCTGTGTGCACGGAAACGTTTACAGGAGGAGCCGGGTAGTCTGAATAAGTAAATAAAAATGCAAGGTTACGCGTGTTAGTTTGGAGGCTTAGGCTTAGGCTTAGGCTTAGGCTTAGGCTTAGGCTTAGGCTTAGGCTTAGGCTCAGGCTTAGAAAATTTCAATTTATTATGATAATATGTAATTTATTGTGATAAAAATCAACCAAGTCTACAAAAATCAATATTCTTTGCCAACCATAATAGCTCTGCGTAAACGTATAACTGTGCACATGTGTATTGTTTGACGCTATATATCTTCTTATTATATAAAAGAGTAACTGTAGAATAATTCGCATACCGATGTGCGTTACGGAAATGCAAATTTCGTGTTCGGGTATAAAAAGAGTTTCGCAGCTCAATATCGAAGTATGCATATGCAATTGTTTCCTATTATGTGATTTTCTTATGATACGTTTGAAGCTTTGTATATAAGTGTGCCCATGCTAAACCAATCATATTTCCCCGTACGTCGCCTCAGGCGGCGTGAGCCGACTGGTATATTTAATAACAGCCAAAAAAGCACTCATGAACATCTGTGCGTCTGTGCGCCTTTATAATCTTTCATATGTTGGAAGTTGGAACTGTGTTAAAATATATAATGCAGCGCAATAAATGCAAACATCATGTGCGTGTAAATGTTATACGTAAGTAGGTCGGTTTTACGTGTGGTAAGAAAATTTGCTTGTCTCTATAGTCAAAGATTGATTAATCTAATCTCATGCTCGACTTACATGGTGTTTCGACTAGATCCTTGCGCAACCTCCTCGTACACTTTTGTATACAGTTTTCATACTGTAGATTGTCCTCATGCCGGTCACATTCTAATCGACAATCCTCCGAAACAGGAATCGCGGCGGCAATTTGAATATTTTGCGAGAATACGGTAGCCGAGAGTAGAATTAGAATGTGCTTGATTGCGAACGGCATTGTGGTCACGTTCCGCACATTCGGGAATAAAGTTTAATTTAGTGGATTATTTTAGAGTAATGAATATAAGTGAAAAACTGATTGTTGAACTCAGCGTGCTTCTGAAGGAGTTTTGAAACTAGAAGAAGAAACATTGTGTGTTATGAAGACAAGAAAAATTACAAGTTTAATATGTTCAATGCAGTTAGACGGTCAGACCGACTCAATCAATTAAAAGTGCAAGGCGTTAAGGTACTTGGATCATAGCGATAAACTGTTGTTGATTTAAAGCGGCCGGTTAAATACCGGCCGGTTTTTGAAACACATCGTGTACACCAGCATTCTTATGCAACTTATGCAAATGAATATAAGTTGGGATAAAAATCGGGTTAATTCGAGCCACTTGCATAAAGACGTGATAATTCAGTAGTGCGTTTCAAAACCCGACCGGTATTTCGCTCTAATATGATGAGTAAAAAAAGTTTCCGATCGGACGCAGTGTGCTCATATGTTGTATAAAATAAATATGATAAGTATTAAGTATGATAAGTATTCCGAAAGGAATGAGAGCCTTCGAAAACTGGTGGTTCTACACGGTCGGTTAAATAAAATAACCCAGGAAAGAAAATTTACGTCGAAGAAAAAATCGCCTGTCGAAATGGTTCGGGAATAGAGAGAGAGAGAGAGAGCGAAGAGAGAGAAGAGAGAGAGAGAGAAAGAGAAAGAGGAGAGAGAGAGAGAGAGAGAGGAGAAGAGAGAGAGAGAGAGAGAGAGAAGAGAGAAGATGACTGACTAGTTATTGCCTCGGTGTTTACGAATTTTGAGAATCTCAAATAAATCTCTCGAAAACTTGTTCTACTCGATACTACTAGGCAGTGCCAACCAATCGATAATTGAGCTTATAATCAATATCGTGTAACAAATGTAATGATATTAAAGCGGCATGAGGTCGGCTGATTTTTGTTGAAAGGCCCCGAGGGGAACCATCAGTAACAGTTGTGTGTTACGATGAGATTTAGTGCGCCTAGACGACAAGGTGTTAGAAAAGAACACGGCGGAATGGGAGACAGAGAGAGAGAGAGAGAGAGAAGGGAGAAACTGAGAGAGAGAATAGGAGAGAGAGATTCAGCAATCAACAAGAGAGTTTATGATTTGCGATTGAATAAAAAGAGCGTTGATGAGGCGATATGAGAGTGTGAAGGAGAGACTTTAGCTTTAGCGAAGGAGGGAGTCGAGAAGCAGAGATAATCATGATTGTTTCTGTTTTTGACAATTGAGGCAAGAGAGAGAGAGAGAGAGAGATAGAGAGCGAGAGAGAGAGAAAGAAAGAGAGAGAAAGAAAGAGAGTTAGGGGGCTAGAGAGAGAGGGGAGAAGAGAAAAATGTTTATGATCAAGAATGACAAAATACGTTCCAACTCAATTGTTCGTACGAAATCCGTTTAGGAACTTGAGTCGGTAAAAGTTCTGATGATCAGACTTGAAAGAATTCTGCAAAACGAATGCTCCCAGCTGGGACTGAACCTGAAAGTCTGTCAACTCTCTGACAGAACCTGAATAAAGGTTCATGCATTTGGGCCGACACAAGATTTCCAATAATTTATTATTGCTCATTAATCAATCATCAATCATTAATCACATTAAATATAACAGAAATATTGGAACGCTAGGTCTTCTTATACAAACAATAAGACGTGGAAGCTCATTTCTGATCCCAAAATATCCAAGATCGGGGTCAATAGCTTGACTTGAAGTCAAAATGAAAGTGGCCATGAAAGTGGCTTTAGTGGCCATAGTGGCTTTAGTATTTTTTTTTATCTTTTCTTTGATTTTCCATTTACAGTATTACTACCTTTTATCATCTGAATGAATCATGCAACTGGAAATAAATTATTATTATTATGAAAAGAAACTTGATAAATACGGTGAACGAATGACCAGTTGTTTCAGACTTGACAATTTCAGAGTTAAATGAAGAAATGTCATAAGATCAGAAGCGTGTGAGAGAAGATGCATATAAAGAGAGAGAGAGAGGGGAGAGCTAGTGAGAGGGAAAGGAGGGAGGTGAGAGAAGCAGAGACACAGCGAAACAGAGAGAGTGAGGCAGAGAGAGAGAGAGAAAGAGAGAGAGAGAGAGGATCTGCTGACATGCTGTGAACGATTGACAGAAGTCTCACAGAGACAGAGTGATCAGCACGCGGCTGTTATATGGGTCCTACTGGGCCCTAAAGCACAAAGACCCGAGTTATAGAATCCTTTCTTTATTTGAGGGGGACAGTAACAAGAAAGGGTGTTAATTAAAGCTATATGATACGTGGTTTGTGAACTGAATGCTTTGTACGCAATGCATGTGTCATACTGTGCCATTCCTGTAGCTACTGAAATGAAAAAAACCATCACGAAAATCAGTAAAGCGAAATACCTGCCGGTTTTTGAAACGTATCGTGGACATTTGAATTCTTACATATTTGCTCGAATTGCTCGAATTTGCTCGAATTTAGCTCGAATGCTGGTCCACTCGATGTGTTTCAAAAACCGGCCGGTATTTCACTTTAAACTTTCTTTATCCGAGAGGGCGCTAACAAGCAAGTTTGTCAACAAGCAAGGATTGAGTCAATCATTTATTAAACATTAAACATTTATTAGCATAAGCACACACCCATATGGGTGGAAATCAAAAGAAGTACCAATAAACTGCAAACAATAATGAGAAGTAAAGTACAAATTAATACAATAACGATGTATCAACAACAACACTTAACAATATTAACAATTTAAGCATAACAATATAATAGTCAGAAATTCAAATAATATCAAAGTGAATATAAGTAAGGATGACCAAGTGCGACCTGCCCACGTCTAACTTGGAGGGATAGCACGAAATGTTTCACGAATTTTTTTTGTAAGGCCTCCCCAAGTCTTACAACTGTAAGGCGCATAATACCACTATCGTAATACTCATTGCAGTCCATAATCAATAAAGAATAAGGCAATATATGGGTACCTTGTTTATAATGAAAAGTAAATCTGCAGCTGTGACAAATACTCAAACCAGCCGCTTCGGAAGCATTAGCCTCACCAAGTGAGCATGGCAATTGTCCTGCTTCACTCCCCAGTTATCTTTAGTGAGATCTTCTTTGTAATTAGGCAATTTGTTGGAAAGTGATGACCACCCGGTCTGGCAATTGACCGATAACTAGCCTGTGTATATTATCATATCTCTGCAAAATATAATTAGACTAGAATATGAACTATGAACTGCTCAACGGATCAGAAGATGGAGAACCAACAATAATAATAATAATAATAATAATAATAATAATAATAATGAGAAGGTTGGCAAATTGAGCGATAAGCTTGATTTTCCTTCATAAGAAAACAGTAACAACTTGCTGCAAATCAATTCAGGACCAACAATAAAGAAGATATGAAAAACTTTATCCCGTTTGAAATGTTGACAAACATTGACAAAGATCGCCCCGTGATAATGTACATACCCTGATAAAATTATTTGCATTTTGTTACCGACTGTAGTTGGAATCGAACCCGAGACATTTACTGTAGCTATACGACGTAGCGTTGCACCTTCCCTACAAGAAGCGCTGACTTCGAGTTTCATGTTTCATGCGCTTGGGAATTTTCTGTAACTACCATTGGCCCGCTTCCTCTGGGTACAAACGCGCGCGAGGGGTGCGCGGCTCCTAGGCTCATATCGGAACAAGAAGTTTCCATAGCTAAAACAAGTCCCCCCCCCCCACCCTGTACCGTTCATTTCCCTGCCCCCAAAATTTTATTTGCATAAAATTTTGCCGAGCATCAGTGCGTCATTTCAATCCATTTACTTCTTTATCCACTTATTTCTCATTCTCCATTCTCTCTCTCTCTCTGTATCTCTATAACTCTCTCTCTGTATATGATCCTCTCACAGTTCAGTTTTTCCCTACAAGTTTCTTATAAACGCTTTCTCCAATGATGTGTCTGGGCATCCGCGCTTCGCGCTGTCTCAACATGCCGTCAGCGCTCTGCTTCAAGGTCAAAGAAGGCCTGCGCGCGGGCGGCTCGGGGGCTCAAACTGGCAGCGTGTAGCGCGCGCCTCTGCCACCCGCACGAATAGCCCCACCTCCGCGCGCGGGAGCCCCCGAGAATCGAATTAAACTAGCTGAAACAGCGGTATCTACTTTCCTTTAACTTTCACTAGGAACATTGAGAAAGCCGTTTTTGGAACATTGCCAGAGTTTTTTTTTCAATTTGGTCAATTAATAATTTCAGAAAATAGGATCATGACTGTGATGAGCGTAGAAGTAACTTAAAGGGAGAGGCCCACGAGAAAAAAGTTGTCCTCAATTTAGTTGCACAGAATCTCCGGAAGCTCAGAAATATTTCTGTGAAAACCGCATCTATTAGCATATAGAACTCGCAGAGATATTCTATGCTAAACAGTTCGGCCAGGCACCGTAGTCCGAAAGGATAAAATACGTTTTTATAGTTTATACCCGTCCATTAGCATTCTTTCTCTACATAATAATTGTTAAACGAATGAAGAACATTACTACCATTATAAAAAAGCGTTTACAATACTGTAATGCCATAAAAGAGCAAAAATTGTTTCAGACTACGGTGCCTGGCCGAACTGTTTAGCATAGAATATAGCTGCGAGTTCTAGATGCAAAGAGATGCGGTTTTCGCAGTAATATTTCTGGGATTCCGGACATTCTGTGCAAGTAAATTGAGGACAACTTTTTTCTCGTGGGCCTCTCCCTTTAATAAGCAGAAGTAATTCCGTGATTATGATTCCGCGAAGCAGGAGCTGAGCCCTATTTCAGATATATTCGCATTATATTTTCCACTCGATACATTTCGTTTCATAGCTTCGGAAAAAATCGTAAATTGTGCATATTGATTTTTCTCTTGATTCATGTATTGTTCATGCTCATATATGTTTAATCGTTTTATGATCCTACTACATGGCCCCAAAATTTCATTTTTGCTTCCTACTAGTGCTTCAAAAGATTCTTAGAGCTAACAATAAAATAAGTGTCCCAGACCCTAAAAAAGAGGATTTTTTATAGTTTCCTTCCTTTCTCGTATTTCATAGTTTACAGCGAAATGCTAGCCTCTTTGGAAAATTCATAAGCAAATCCTATGTATCCTATGCTAATTTTGTACGATTGCCGTGGACGATCGTACAAAATTCGCATAGGATACCTAGAATTTGCTTATCATATGCAAATTTTCCAAAGGGGCTAGCATTTCGCTTTAATTAAATCATGCCTCAAAAATTTCTTTCTCTTTGGGAAGGTTTATCGAATGCTCGTCTATAAGCGCGCAGCTACTCGTTTCGAAACGAATCACAGCGCCGCTATGTCATTTGTTTTACTTACGATCCGATTTTACACATCTCACTTTCACTTTTTGCAATCCCCACTTTGAGAATATAAACAGAGAACGGGCTGTTTATTAGAGTTTTGGATCGATAACTTGATTTTCTGCGTTTTGATCATTCTGTATGACGATAATAAGTAATTTGTTTCAAAGTGTGTCGATCTTGTAATCCCAATCAAAACAACAGGTTTGAACCATTTATTGTCGACGTTTCGGGTTACCCCATCTTCAGGACCAATACCTTTGGGTAATTAAACGGTTTAATTACCCAATTTTGAGGTAATTGCCCTGAAGATGGGGTACAAAACCTGTTACTCGATATCATCCCTTCACATGGAGTGTGCATCACATCGATAATTAGTTTATTTGTAGTAGGATAGGAAACTTGAAAAAATCCCATAGTTGGAGAAATTATTTGCAATTAGCTGTTGATAGGTTAGCTTTAGGTGTTCCCAAGTCAGTAATGTTCCAAACAAATTTTGTGTAGTATCCGTCAACTCAAGCACGTGGCAATGTAAAGAAAATGTGTGCGGCAGTAGTGCCATATTAGTGCCAAATCGGTGCTACTCGTTGCATGGTTATCCAACCGTTGTGGCCCTAGGCTTGCGCATAAAATATATTGATGTGTACTGCTTTACTATTTCGTTAGTACTGTACCGGAACAAGGTAGTAGTTCTTACTACTTTTTAGTTGGTGATCTCGGTGTTTCCACCACAAAGAAAAAAGTGCAATTTTTTCCTTTATTTTCTCACGTCATTCTTGGTTTTCACTTATAAAGTGCATCAGAGTGCGCGAGAACTTTTCTTCGAAAAAAACCTGACCAGAAAAACCAAAAATGAATATTTCTATGATTTTTTTCGTCTTGTCGCTTCATTTGGATCTTGCTTTTAACCTTTATTATATTTGTCACAACCTTAGGGCTGGTACACGTACCTATACTTTTTTGAGAATTAATAAGTGCGGCTTTCGCATTAGCACAAAATGATGTCAAAGCTAACGTAGCTTACCTGCAGATCAACATACCTTCTTTTTACTTATTTCTGTAATGGGGTTTGCAAGTATTCCAAAAATTCGGTGTGATTCTGTCAGTACTACCATATTTAGTAGTATACTTGCAATCCCCATAAATGCAGTCTAATTTTGCGCTTTCACCTCTATTCTTGCATTTGCTCGTTTTTGGATAGTGAATTTCTGACGAGCCGTATTTTTCCGCAACTTCAGTTTCCACCTATAGATCGCCTACAGAAAAGTTAAAATACTAAAAACAGGTTCCTCGAAATCTTGCGCAATTTGGCGATATTTCTTTTTCTTTTCAGTTTTTTCCCTTTCTATCTATCTATCTCTCTTCCTCTCTCTCTCTCTCTCTCTCTCTCTCTCTCTCTCTCTCTCTTAATCTCTCCCCCTCTCTCTATCTCTCTCTCTCCCTGAAACCCTTCAAGAGTAAGTGAAAGGTATTTTCCTTCTCACAGGTGGTGCCAGGCACAGATACCGGTACGCATCAAGATAACGCACACACCTCATGAAATTCACTCTTAGCTAACCGAGATGGGATGGTTAAATATTCTGTGAAATTTGGGATTTTTTGGTAAACCTAGAGAGAGTGACATTAATAAGAGGGGGGAGGGCGGGGGGTTTGAGAAATGATAGAGCAAAGAGATAGTGGTAGACGAGAGAGAGAGAGAGAGAGAGAGAGCATGTCTGCGGCTTTTCTAAACATATTTGGCTTTGGTATTCTACGGTAGCTGGCGCTCTCGATTGTTAGGATAAATGCGTACCTATTGGTGATGGTGCTGTTTTAAGATTGTTTAGAGTTTAGACCTTCGGTATACCTGTGTTAAACCAAAATCTTCTTCAGTACCTTCTCTTGTTGACTTCATCGCGCTCTCTTTCAACCTGTCTCCAACTCTCTCTCTCTCTCTCTCTCTCTTCTCTCTTCTCTCTTTCTCTCTGTCTCTCCCTCTTTCTATCCCTCTCTCTCTCTTCTCTCTCTCTGTCTCACTGGGTCATAGGGTTACTAATTTTATTTTGAATTACCAGCACCCTAGCAGCCCTGCTTCCACATAATGAATGAGGGTGTCTGGTCCCTTTAAAGCTGCAGAGGCGCTGGGTGGAGCTAGACATTTTCGTGTATTCATCTGTATATGTTTGGTATGTTGTGTGTGCATGTGTTCCCCTCGCGAACACTAATGAATCATACCCTTTTTTCTGTCTTTTTTTTGCATAAAATGGTGCACACATCTTGGGAAAAGAAAAGGGAACGGCGCTTGCGCAATCACGTATAGTATTAGAGTAGCAGAGAAGCAGTACATAGTAGACTTGTAGAGAAGCAGTAGTAAACTAGTAGAGAAGCAGGATTGGACAACAACCCTCACCTACCCCTGTAAATCAAGAATGTTTTTATTTGGTGCTTTTATTTTAGTCAGGATTGCATCTTCATGTCTCATAGTTATTAATTGTGGTATTGCCTTGACAAAACTTGTGCGACATTTTATGCTCGTAATAAATGTTATGTGTTATGTTAAGTAGAGAGATAGACGTCGTCACGTCTTGTTAGTTTTAAATTAGTGAACAGTCGACTTATTCTGGACATTTTGGTAGCAGTTTATAGTAGAATGTAAACGTATCTAAATCCAGTTAGTATAGGTTTACTTTGATCGGTACTCTATTGAGACTTCAGCTCTCTGTTACCCTCTTATTGTAGTAATTGTTTTGCTTTGGGTGAAAACATGTATCTGCACTATTCTATTCTGCACCTGTTTTGAAATGCCAAAATATTTATTTGCTTCCTTCAAATTCCACAGATCGTTTCCCATGCACTCATGCTTTCCTAGTCTTTTATGCATATTTTTTTTGTAAATTTGGACAACAAAGACCCTAGCTATATATACGTGCTACGACGCCAACCGCGTGCCATACCACTTTAAAGGAGGAGGCTCACGAGAATGAAGTGCTCAAATAGTTTCCTTTTATCGAAGGATAATGGATTTATTTTTCAAAAAACAAGTATTATAAGGTTCAGCGCTTTAGTTTGGAGGAATTAATTAATCTAAGAACTCGAAGTCAAATAAAATAACCTATCGTATGCAAGGTAGACTTCAAAGTTAAACATGCAAATTTACAAGTCATTTTGCCAAGCAGCACAAAATTTGCATGCCCACTATGGAAATCAACTATTTTTTACGATCCAAAATTTTGATAGAATTCATAGTTTTATATTGATTTACTCCTTCCAGTTAAAAGCTTTTGCATTGTAAAGCATGTCTTTCGGAACTTAATACCATCATCTTTCGATAAAAAGAAACCATTCGAACACTTCATTCTCGTGAGCCTCCTCCTTTAAAAATGATTAGTTCTGTGTGACTGACTAAATACAATTAAATGTTCTAATATAATTCATAACATAAATATTTAGAGCTAAGACTCTTACCTAACGAAGGGATAAGCTCTATGTGATAGTTTTTCCTAGGCTCTTTTACTACAAAAATCTTCAGCAGAAAAACGTTCTTCTTCAAATTTCACAAACTGTTTCCCCATGCTTTCCAGTCTCTGTGCATGACTACAAAGGCCCTAGCCATATAACGTGTACCACGTATCTTAACGCTTTAAAAATGAGTAGTGATCTTTAACTGACTGTGTTATACTTATACTAATAAGCGTCTTGCTTCCTTCAAATTCCACATATCGTTTCCCATGCTTTCCTAGTCTTTTATGCATGCTTTTTTGTAAATTAAGACTATAAAGACCTAACGTGTACCACTTGTCATATTACTTTAAAAATGAGTAGTGCTGTTTAACTCACTGTGTTATACTAAGCTTTCTGCTTCCTTCAAATTTCACACACAGTTTCCCATGCTTTCCCAACCTCTGCGCATGCTTTTTTATAAATTAAGACTATAAAGACCCCAGCCATATAACGTGTAATAAATGGGTGCGTAGGCCAGATGGCAATACGCACGTTTTTTATGCTTATTTGCTATTTCGTTGTTCTCTTCTCTCGTACATACAAACGCACGGAAAACGAAGCCACACTCTTTTTTGTATATTTTTGTCACGGGTATTCTCAAGCTATGCGGATATTGCAGTTTGTAGTTTGGATGTGTTTTAATGCAATTTGGATTTTGTTATGTAGTTTATGTTCTGATTTGACTTTGTATTTAAGGACATTATGGCATTGTTGTTTGGGTTAATTAGAAATATTAACGTTGAATAACTACTTGAAAAAATTGACATTTTTAACCTGTTTCAAAAAATTCTTTCTATTTCATTGGTCCAAACGTGTGCCGTGCTTCACTTACCTAATAGGTGTCGAATGATTTCTTCACTTTATTTTTTTAATTTTTCATTAGTATGTAGCCTAATACATACACCATTCAGGTCACTATCTCCCCTCAAACTTGGGCTACCGTACCTACCGTAGTTGATACAGTATTTGAAGTACAGTAGTTGGGGTACGGTATCTCAAATGTCGACCGCTACGATCACCTACCATGACCTGCCGTCATCGGTATCAGAGCAGCAAAGTGCGGCCTGGGCCCAGAATATTTCACCCACAACATCGACGAATTACGGTGGATTTCATCAAGGACTAGGTACTGTAGCTTGAAATTTTCTCTAGTCACTGCTGTTTAAGTTGAACTTCAGACCAGGGGGGTTTAATGTTCTAAATACCGTAGTTAACAATGACCTGACGTTATCAGACCGTTTAGGTTTAGGGTTTCTTAGTCACCATGTAATGTCATATGTAGAGTATATTGGTGTGCGAGTAGGTTGCCTAACTGTTTTGTACCACTGTTGTCAATAAACAACAATGGTAAACGGCTATAAAACTGAAAGTTAACTAAGAGAACTAGAAAATAAGAGGGGAAAAGGTAAGGAATTACCCGGTATTTCCCAGGTAACCCGTAATGAGGCAATAACCCAAGGGGTCTATTCCAATTCCTAGCAGCAGAAAAAATAATAATAATAAATTTCTTTCAGAGTCCGAACCGGAGGAAGTGAAATGGTCCCAGGTGATGCAGAGAAACAATCAGCAACAAGCCACGACATCATATCCAGTAAGGCAGCAACAAAAAGTACGTCTTTGTTTCCGTAAGCGGCCCACGGAAATATAGTTTAAAGCGACATAACATCCGGTTTTTGAAACGGTTTTTCGACAACTTCACTCCCATGCATCATGTGCGAGTGTATGATTCTGCTAAAAATCGATCTCAATTCGAATGCACTGAGTATAACTGACTTTTCAAAAAACGGCAGTTATTCTGCTTTAAAATTTCCTTTTTTTATTGTAAACATTAAAAGTATTGGGATATTGTGAGTCTAACTGCCTACGTTCAGTTGAACTTATTATAACTAACTGATTTTAGTTCTACAGTACTATGCTTTCGAAATTTCTACTTTCCCGCCGAACCAATGAAAAGTAAAAGAAAATAATGGCCCCTTTTGTGTGTGTAATTTGTGTCAATAATTGAAAGTTGAACCATTTGAAGGCCACTTTTTCATAAAATTTGGCCGCGCGCAATGGGAACATAACGAAAAGTAGCGCAGGATATTATTCTTGATGTTGAAGGTTTTCCGAGACAAGTACGAAATAACATGTCACAAATTTAATTTGTAGGCAAGTGTGGTTACGAGGAAAAGAATAAAAGAGATCAGGAATTATTCAGACTTTAGATTTTATCAATCTAACTTGACCACTAAAATTATATAATTGAATATTAAGGAAGGACGCGGCGGCGGAAATTCGCGGCGGAATCGCTTAGCCAGGCAGTCCGCGCCTTCCGCTTCCGAAGAATTATGTTTGGTGTGCGGCGATAAAGCGAGCGGTTATCACTACAACGCGCTTACTTGCGAGGGATGCAAAGGTAGAGAGCTAATTAACTAATTACATGCTAGCAATCAGTGAAGCATACTGATTCGTTTGGTATGGAACATGAGTTGTTTGAACAAGTCCCAAAAAATGACTTCCGGTCCCTAGCTATTGGCTACTAATGCGAAGCTGCAAGTTACCCACGTGCACCAAGCTACGGTGTCGATAGCCTCGTTGCACGCACAGATCACTTTGCTTTGCACTACTACGTTCTCAGGCGCGCAGCGCGGACATGCGAATCCGCGTCCGCGGGAAAGAGATGGCTTTTTGACATGGGAAAGACGGACACGCAGAAAAAAGGCGGGGCTTGTTTATCTCTGTCTCGAGTTTTTCAATGCAAATTTGTAATCTTTTCTGCGGGCGCGGATTCGCATGTCCGCGCTGCGCACAAGCTGAGGACCAGAGTACTATAAAGTTTTACGGTCATTATAAATGAATAGATTAGTGTTTTTACACGCAGAAAATTTTGGAATAACCTTTTTAAGTGGGCACATGCTCCGCGTTGTACGCTGTATTGCATGCAAAATCCACAGAAATAAGAAAATTATGAAAAATGATCATTTATTTTTTAGGTTTCTTCCGCCGCTCAATTACACGGAAAGCAGTTTACTATTGCAAACATCAGCAGGCATGCGATATCGATATGTACGTTACTTTTTAAATTGTATCTCTCTTTTTCCCTCTCTTTCTCTCTCTCTCTCTCTCTCTCTTTCTCTCTCTCTCTCTCTCTCTTTCTCTCTTTCTCTCTCTCTATCTCTCTATCTTTCTCGTTCTATTTTTTTCTCGGGTGCATCTTTCTTCCTTGTTTTATGTCTTACTTTCTGACTTTACTTTTACCTGCTTTACCCTCGAACCTGTATTTGGTCAAATATATGTAAGTTTCGTGTAGGATAAGCGAAGTATGGCCATTGGTAGTTGGACCTCGGTAGGAGTGCCGATAGATTTACAATTCCAGCAACGCGCCTTAGCCAGTGCGCCACAAGTGCGCCACTGAAAGCAGTCTTTGCGCGGCGATTGTCCAGCTATTTTCAGGTATATGCGACGCAAATGCCAGCATTGTCGTCTACAGAAGTGTATCAGAATTGGAATGCGACCCGAGCGTAAGTTAACGCTTATGTCCGCTTTCTTACAGCTTTCTGTTTCTGTTGGTTTCCCGAGAGCATACTTTCTACTTCTCTATCTTTTGATAAATATTTCTCTGCCCAACTCTGCTCATATTTTTCTCTGCACTCTCTTCAAACTTGAATGCTATTCCACAATCACTCTTCCCATCTTTTTCTCTGCACTTTCTTCAAACTTGAATGATATTCCACAATCACTCTTCCCATCTTTTTCTCTGCACTCTCTTCAAACTTGAATGCTATTCCACAATCACTCTTCCCACCTTTTTCTCTGCACTCTCTTCAAACTTAAATGCTATCCCACAATCACTCTTCCAATCTTTTTCTCTGCACTCTCTTCAAACCTAAATGCTATCCCACAATCACTCTTCCAATCTTTTTCTCTGCACTCTCTTCAAACTTAAATGCTATCCCACAATCACTCTCTTAAATTAGGGCACTCGCTTCCTATCTATCACTCATATTTCCCTCTACTTCTCTGCAAACCTTTCTGACTTTACGCTAATTCCACATTCACTTTCCCCTCTTCCTCTCCGCACCCAAACCTGTCCTCACACTTTCTCTTCCTGCATGGTGCATGCACATTGCATGCAACGTGCCGTCCTATGCAGGTCTGCGCACCGAGACCCGCCCCGGTGCTTCAGTGGTGGTTCCCGAGGAGCAGTGCCGACTCAAGCGAGAAGCGAAAGAGCGAGCGAAGCGCGACCCCGACGCCGCCCCGGAAAAGGTCACCAAGAAGAATGCAAATGTCGAGATTACCGTTCAGCTTGTTCCTCCGGTCACGGTATGTTTAGTTTATGGGAAGGGTTGGCGAGACTGACTTAGGCTTAGGCTTAGGCTTAGGCTTAGGGTCAGGCTTAGGCTTATTGTTAGGAGATTACCGTTCAACTTGTTCCTCCGGTCACGGTATGTTTAGTTTATGGGAAGGGTTGGCGAGACTGTCTTAGGCTTAGGTTTAAGCTTAGGCTTAGGCTTAGGGTCAGGCTTAGGCTTATTGTTAGGATTATGGTTATGGTGGTTGTCGTGAGTCTTTTGCATACAATTAGGCTTACTCTCCCTTCAAACTTTAAACTGATCATAGGCCTTGGAGACTATTCTGAGCCCACGGTTCCATTGACAATAGGCTGGGCATACCTCGTAGTTTGTGCAGAGGCCGTATTCACCAACACGCAGGGAGCCCTCCCTGGCCTCCCTTCACGGAGCTAAAAAGTGTGTAAAGAGCACGAGAGCAGACGAGATTCAGAGCGCTCGTGATTTTAGGGAGGGCTGCCTGTGTGTTGGTGAATGCGGCCTCAGGAGATGATATTTTCGGCACCCAAGCATTACCAATTTTGCCAAACTTAATTAATCCGTATATGACTTCTATCAGAACAATTTCAGTTGCTCACCGATCGCGAATTGCTGGAGACAAAGCCTTGTCTGATCTCAACCACGGCGCTACCACCAGTTCCTCGATCAGATCTGGTACCAGAGCCGGTACCTACTCCGTCAACACCGCAGCTTCCCGACCTCGCCGATGAGACCAAAGAGCTGATACAACGAACTGTGGCCATTTCTAGACAATATGAGAGACCAACGGTGCAGGCAACTCAACAACTTTCGGTGGGTTTACAGTTTACATCTTGGCCGGCAAGTAAGGCAGAATAATTATGATATCCGCTTAAAAAGGTGGCTTCGAATTCATGGGGTGGAGAGGTACGTGGATAACATGAACTAACTACCTTGATAGTGCTTGTTGACGTGTTAGGCTGAGGCTGAACTTGTTAGGCCATCAATACTGTCCAGTAGGCTCATGTCAGGCATAAAATGCAACACTTACAGGTATTTACTGATCCCTCCGTCACGTCAAATTCGTTCACGCACATCGCCGAGCTTACTGTACTATGTGCCCAACTCGTGCACGATTTTGTCCGACAACTTCCTGGATTTACGAGACTACCGGAGGTGCGTATTAGTATTTACGTGAGCCAAGTAGTGTGGCTTACTTTGCGGGTCCCAATTAAGACTATTGTAACTATGTACTTGATCCAAGTAAACTGTGATAATAACGTGAGCCCAGTCGTCAGTGCGACGCAAGTCAAGTCACGGCCAAGTGGTTTACGTGACACAGCGTAAATTTTCGAAATAAGGAAATTACGCTAATTGAATACAATCAACTTTCCCTGCAAATTGACTAACGCGAGTATTCGCACTTCGGCGCTTCACTGCCGGGTAAATACGTTTCATTGCTGTTTTATAGGAACGAAAAAGTTGGAAATTCAGTTTCACTTGAGTTCGTTCCAATAAGAAAGCAAGGGATAAGCCTAAGCCTAAGCATAAGCCTAAGCCTAAGCCTAAGCCTAAGCCTATCCTATGTCTAAGAGACCAAAAAAAAACATTGAAAATGATTCCAGGATGATAGACGATCCGTGCAAAAAGGCTGCAAAAGCACACTATTGAAGATGCGAGCCGCGAAATCGTTCGATAGAAACAGTCGAGTTGTTACTGTAGGAAATGAGGTGCACATGTGGAGGTGGGTTATTGATTACTTCAATAATCAAAAAAAAATCGATCAATAATCAAAAATCAATATAGGATACATTTAAGGGTTATGAAAACCGTATGCTAATTATCTGAAGCAGGGTTCTGTAATTATTATTCATCAAAGTGTCAAATTGACAAGTTAATTACATCGAATGCTCGCCTCTCTTTTCTCTCTCTCTCTCTCGCTTCTCTATCTCTCTCTCTTTCTCTATCTTTCTCTTTCTCTCTCTCGTGTCTCTATCTCTCTCGTTTCTCTATCTCTCCCATTCTCCACCCTCCATCTCCCGGATTTCAAAAAGTTTTATTTGAAAATGAAACAACAACTTGCAGGCTAAACCACACCGACTATTCCTTGGCTGGAATGTCGGAGTTCTTCCACGCAACTGCTTCATTCGCGATGAAAATGAATAATCTTAATTTGGATGAGACCGAATTTGCTTTACTACAAGCAATTGGAACCTTTTATGGTGAGCAGAGTTGTTGTCCGTTGATAAGTTGAGGGGCACGAGCGGGAGTCTGCCGGCTAGGTGAAATGTAGGGACGATTTTTCTTTCCGCGAGCACATAAAATAAGTACAGTAATTGCGGGGCTGACAGTGATCTGCCACAGTCACTCCACTATTTGTACCAAACTTGGAACTTCCACAACGTAGGTAAGGTTTTCCTGCGAAAAAAAAATCTTTATTGGTTTAAAGCGAAATACCGGCCGGTTTGCTCGAAGTTGCTCGAATCTGGCTCGTTTTTTTATTCCAATTTATGTTCATTTGCATTAGAAGCTGCATAAGAATGATGGTGTACTCGATGTGTTTCAAAACCCGGTCGGTGTTTCGCTTTAAATTCATTAAAATAAAACATTAGTTTTTTATTCTAGCAAAGGACGTAGTTTTCGAGAAAGACCTGCTCGATGAGATTCGTGAAGTCTATATTTCGGCGCTCAGAGCATATCATTTACGAAAATCGGGTGACGACGTAAAACCTCTTCTACAATTTGTGGAGGCACTTTACGAGGATACGGTAAGGAGTAGAACACATTTATCTGACAATAGACCAGTGTGGCCAAGTGGGTAGCGCGTTTGCCTCTCACGCTAGACTTCAGAGGTTCGATTCCGGGGTGGTGTGAAATATAGGGAGCCAAAGAGAGAGAGAGGGGTGAAAAACTGCATTTCTGGCTAGCAGAATGGAATGGAGACCTAGGTACCAGTGTGAAAAGTTCTAAAATACAGTGACGAAATGGAAAAGGGGACTATTTTTCAGCCGCAGTCGAGTACAGCCTCATCGCAACACTATGCTCCGGCTTCACAACATCCGCAGCAGAATATTGCTGCTCGAGGTTTTGCTGCCGGGATGCTGCCCCGTACAGAGGATATTGATCGACAAATGATCGAACGTTCAATTATGATACAAAATTCATATGATTATTCGCTCGTTTCAGATTCACTGATGATGTATAGGTAATTGCTCTTAAAGCGAAATACCAGCCGGTTTTTGAAACGCATCGTGGGCAAATGAATTCTTACGTATTTATGCAAAGTTGCTCGTATTTAGGTCGATTTTTTATTCTGATTTATGTTCATTTGCATAAGTTGCATGGAATGCTGATGTACTGTACTCGATGTGTTTCAAAAAGCGGCCGGTGTATACGTTTGCTACAGAGAAAGGAATGAGGTATTGTTCAATCTATAAGCATAGTGATGACTAAGCGACCCTAAGCGGTCCTTTTTAGACGACAAATATTAGCGAAAAGCTCGGATAAACGATAAACTTTTGAAAAACTTGAAATTCATCCATTAGTATTTTGCTTGTATGTACTGATTCTTTGTTTGTTATTATTGATATCTGTAACTTTTAACTGTCTGACAGACTAAATGTGGCTTTTGTTTATTTTCTAGATTAGTTGTCGTTTTATCGATCGATCACGGTTTTCATACGGTACATATTTCGTGTAGTTTGTAGCTCGGTGTTTCGACAGGCTCATTGTGACAATTATTTTGTGACAATTATACAATCATGTTTGTTGTTATTTATATCAGAACCATATCAGCTGACTGTTCTATATTTCGAATTTATTTATTTATTTATTCCAATTTTATTTGCGTGATAAATAAATGTTATGTTGACCAAGTGATGCTTCAAAAATAAACACTGTCAATGTAACATAATTCTAAAAAAGGGTTAAAGTAAAAAAAAATGTTCAAAGCGATATACCGGCCGGTTTTTGAAAAACATTAAGAAAACCAGCATTCGTATGCAGCTTGTGCAAATGAATATAAATTAGAATAAAAAATCGAACTAAATTCTTGTAAATTAGCATAAATACGTAAGAACTCAGTTGTCCACGCTGCGTTTCAAAAACCGGGCGGTATTTCGCTTTAATGCATAAAGCAGATGGCATGTCGCTGCAGACTGTCCAGGCTCTATAAATAATGTATCTCCTATTGGTGGGCCGTACAGACAGATGTTTCAAGAAAAAATCAAATGGGATCTGCATTATTTCATTTTTTACTGGTTACCAATTTTGTTGATCTTGTTTTCTTCTGTCAAAGCTCAAAGCTTGCTTTTTATTGAGTGCCACCTAAATTGTCTTCTTATTTTAAAGCGAAATACCGGCCGGTTTCTGAAACAAACGCATCGCGAACTATCCTAATTTGCTCGATTTTAGCTCGATTTTTTATTCTAATTTATGTGCATTTGCATGCGCTGCATAAGAATGCTGATTTACTCGATATGTTTCATAAACCTGCCGGCATTTCGCTTTAAAGGATCGCAGTCACTCCAAAATCATCATTTTGCTTCTAGTTTACTTGAATTTAGTAAAGAATAAAGGAAAATACTTCAACAAAACCGAATAATTTGAATTCCAACTCAGGGGGTGAACAAGTAGAAAAGTAGTTCTACTTAACTACCGCGGGATTATGAAACGTGTAGTGATATGCCTGCAGACCCTTGCAGTTATGTAAAGATATAATATGCAGATATTTGCCGAAATAATTTGCATACTCCCGATCGGGAAGCAGCAGTATGAACACGTTTCGTGATCCTGCGGTAGTTAAGTAGACCTACTTTTCTACTTTCGAAAATACATTTTATTCGTTTCTCAGACGTTAATGTTCAACGCAGACATATGGAATAACGTGGTGAACTATGCTACTATACGGGGACAACTATATGTGGATATTTTTATATAGTGATGACTATAGCGTATGTTATGGTCGTGTGGTGGCGGGTTTATTTTCCGAGGTGGGTTACGTGAGCGAAAAGGAAATTCGAGATGAAGCCAAGCGAGTAGTAGAAAGAGAAAGTACTTGTTCACTCCCTGAGTTGGAATTCAAATTATTCGGTTTTGGTAAAGTATTTTACTTTATTCTTCACTAAATACAAGTAAACTCGAAGCAAAATGATGATTTTGAAGTGACTGCGATCCTTTAACTTCGTTTTCTGTCAAAGCTTGCTTTTTACTCGGTGTCGCTTAAATTTCTTATTTTAAAGGGATGGGTTCACTACAAAATCACCTTGTTTTTATGCTCTAGTTTGATTGTACAAAGGTAAAATTAAACAAAGAGCATAAAAAATGTGGATTAGTGGATTAACCACTCAAAATGTGGATTAGTGGATTAACCACTCAAAAAACAACCATTTGCGGTTCAGTGGTATTTCAGTGTAGCGCATTCAGTTTCCTGCGGGTGGAGGGTATTCACGGTGCTAGGGTTTAACTTTCTGTTGTCTAGTTTTTAACATTTATTTCTAGGTCCCAATAAGGTAGTATGTCTACTTATTTCTTAAACATTGTTCGTGAATGAGGCTCATTTTTTAAGGTAACATGGAAATACCACATTATTTGCTAAAGGGATTGATTCAAGGTTTGCTCAAACAAAAATGCTGGCTTTATTCCTTTGCAACAATATTCCAAATGCAGAATGTCAAATCTCATTGCTAATCAAATCAGTCATCTGTTTCCGTTTGTATGTTCGTTTTTAACTTTCATCCTCGGATGCACACCTTTTGGTGTATTTAATAAATAAATAAATAAAATAAAAAATGTTTCTTGAATTATTCCCTAGGGAAGATATTAGGTAAAAAGGGTGAGTATTGATCGATCTTCCGATAACATGAATAAACAAGATAAACTAGGGAAACTAAGAGATATGGCTGAAACACACTGCTTTGAGCAAAATAAACTATAGTTTTCATCGTTTATTTTACTTAAAACAATGAAAAAACAGTGTGTTTCAGCCATAGCTTCCCTAGTTTATCTTGTATTACTCATGTTTTCGGAAGATCGATCAATACTCACCCTTTTTACCTAATATCTTCCCTCGGGATTAATTCAAGAAAAAAATTTTATGCTCATTGTTTAAGTTTACTTTTGTACAATCGAACTAAAGCATAAAAACAAGGTGATTTTGTAGTGAACCATCCCTAGCATGGGTTTGCGTCATAGCCTATATTATATACCTTCAAAGAGTATTTCAAGTGCCAAAAATTAACAACCTAGAATAATAATTCTTGTTTATCATTGTTAGATATCATACTCGATGTTTCAGGACTCCCTCTCTCTCTCTCTCTCTCTCTCTCTCCTTTCTATGGATTTCAAAAGATTTCTATAGAAAACCTACGCGATCATTAAGTGGGGAGTGGGGAGAGTGGGATCCGCGACGCGGTTTGCAAGATCAACACCAGAGGCCGTATTCACCACATCAACACTCAATTCCCTATGGGGAATTCCCCGTCTTTTTCTCTACATGCCTCACATTAGAATTTCTCTCCCCAGGGAATATTTTCCCGAGGGAATGAGAGTGGTAGATACGGCCTCGGTACTTATTTCCATCCATCGACCCCAAATATTAGTAGCAATGAATAATGTGTCTCCCCCAGCTATTCACTTTTCCAATAACGGTTCTCAATATCAATAACATCCATACCACGAACCTGAAACTTGGCGTGAGTACAGCGGTAAATTATTTCATTTCGCACGCCATTTTTACGCTAGATTCCGAAGCCTAAGCCTAAAAATGGTGAAAAGAAATCTACAAACTGGTAAAACTATCTGGGCCTACGTAGGATCATTCGTGGACTAAAAACACATTTCCCTTTGTGTGTCATTATTTACTTTGCATAGTATGTATATCTGGTTATAATACCGTTTTTGCCTTCGCGTTTTACAGTTTCCGGAAAAGTTTTGTTCAAACTCACATCCGCCGTTTTGCAATTTTATGGAGGTGACTTTGCGTTTTGAACTGAATTTAACTTTTGTGGTCTCTCTCTATATCTCTCTTTCTCTCTCTCTCTTTGTCTCTCTCTTTTCCTCTCTGTCTCTTTCCCTCTCTATCTCTGCTCCCTCCTATCTCCCCCTAGCTTCTCTAACTATAAGTCTCTCTTAAAAATGAGGTTCTCACTGCTCGCGAGCAAACTGGCCGGTTGAATAGCCAGCGCTCGGAGTATTGAAAGCGGTACGGGGAGGTTTTGTATTTGAGAGAGACAGAGGGAGAGTAGAGAGAGAGAGAGAGGGAGAGAGACAGAGGGAGGGAGACGGGGAGGGGGGGGGGGGGCAGACAGCAATGGAGAGAGAGGGACGAGATCGAAAGGTTGAGAACAGAGGGAGACAGAGAGAATAATAGAGAGATAGATGGAGAGAGAGGGCACATTGCAAGAAAGAGCCTGTTCGATTGCCGAGCCTCAGTGAGACTTGGACCGGGGCAAATTCTCTGAGAAACACCCTTTTTTCAGAATTTTTTAGAAATTTCGCTACGCGAGTGTACTATTCACAAATTATTCACTATTTTCTTCTTACCAATATTCCTCATTGAAAATGTTATCCTCTATTTTTTCTGCAAATCTAAAAAGCCCATATGAAAGGTAGGATTCATATACCATCCGGTTTTTGAAACGCATGAGTACACCATCATCATTATGCAGCTTATGCAAATGAACGTAAGTTAGAAAAAAACCCGAGCTGAAATCGAGCAACTTTCATAAATTGCATAAATATGTAAGAAGTCAGTTGACCACGATTCGTTTCAAAAAACGGCCGGTATTTCGCTTTAAAAAAAGTGAGAAATTTGTATTTTACCCCGGTTGAAATGGCTCTGGGGATTTGCATATTTTAGTCGATTTCCCTTCACGAACGCACATCTATAAACCCCTCACAAAAACATAAATTATAAATTCCCTCATATATAGGTCATAAATCACGCGCGATCAAAAAACGATTATGTTTATGCTAGGGTCGTTTCGTAAACAAATTTGAAGTTTTCGAGAAAAAGCGCCCTCGAGATTGCCCCTTGGATTTATAAGCGGGCAATGATGTGCCAGGGGGTTAGGCTAGGAGGCGGGGGCCATCGAGCTAGACCAGGGCCAGCTCAGGGCTAGCACAGAGAGAGCACAGGGATAGCGCAGGGCCCTGGACCCTACGTGAGACATGAGACCTACGCCCCTTAGGGGCTTATGTTATTAACAAACTCTTGATGGCATTGATATTTCCGTTACTGCGCAGTTTCTGATAGAACTCTAAACATTTAAATATGTTCATGCAATGTACTTGCATATGTTTGTAGTTTATTAATTAATATATTCGAAATGAATTGTTAGCAGTGGTTACTTAATTTAAAAGCATATATTGCTCGCAAATTCGCTAATAAACAAAGTGTCAGATTTTTTAATTAACTGGAAATTTCTATTTTACGTTGTCATAGTAACATAAGGGGCTTTCAAACCCATTTTCAAATCTATTGAAATTGTTGTTCTCTTACTACGCCGCGTTCGTTCTGTCTTTTTTTTTTTAAAGCGAACGCTTAGTCAGCATGAACTATCTAAAGCCGACTTATGCCTATGATTCCTTTTTTAACCCTGGGTAATTATTATTTTGTGGTACTTAGTAACCTGTCGCATTGCATCACTTATCAGCAGTATCAGTCAGCTCAGTTTTACAATTTCTTGTTTTTGTCTGATGAATCCGGTTTTTGTCGGCGCACTTACCTGTAAAAAAAACGAAACGTTCAGCTGATTTTCACTTCCTTTTAGTTGTCTTCAAAGTAAAAGCGGCGCGTTGGCAGCGCGTTGGCGGCGCGCAACTTGCCAACGTCGCGGCATTGTCAAGTAATTTAACACTTTTTACATGTTTTAGGCCAACTTCCCTTAGTGTTTCGGTTGCATTTAAACTTAACTTTCATTTTATTTTTATTCTTATTACTGGTTTCTAATGCACAGTTTTACATATTGATTAGTTTGATTGAAATATGAAAACTTTTATCTTTTATTTACCACACAAACCTTTTCACTTCTTATTTATCATAATTTTTTCACAAAGTTAGCCTTGCCAGCCTTGAACTGTATTCGAATGTTTCTTTTTCGATTTGATTGACTAACAATACTATTGACAGAAGGTTACTTCACTGTGCCGTAACGCAGAAAATCAAATTTATGCAAAGTTACTAGCTCTCTGTGTCAAATAATACACAGAAATGAGCCGCACTTCAAGCTTTTTTTTGCACAAAAAAATCGAACACACAAGTCCAAGCCCAGTAGATTGCTCAATGTAATTTGTCACGTATTTGCGGAAATTGTTTGCTGACAAGTAAATCTTGAACGGCTTTTCCTTCAATTAGACACTGACCTATGTATTTCGCTATATTGTAGGAGTGTTTGAGTTGATCTTGCTAAATATTTTTAATTATTCAATAACAAATTTCAAATATTTAATTCAAATTAACCTTGTGCTCTTGAAATTTTGAAAAACATTTCTAACAGATCATATACATAATAATCATATCATCATATCGTTATCATAGACAAACTTTATTGGGGTTTCCAAGTATGGTGAAAATTTACTAATTTGCAGTACACACGAAATTTTTTTTTAATTTTCATATTATATATGCAGGTTTCGTGTAGAAATACGTGTTGATAGAATCACACCGATTTTTTGGGATACTTGGAAACCCCATATAAATCAAATCAATCAGCTGTTTATTTCGTTCTTTCCCCGTGTTTTCAAAGGAGCGTGACCGCAATTAGTTTGATAAATATATCTTTTGACCAACTGGTGACCTTTATCACGAGTTTGGGAGAAAATAATAAGTTTATAGGTTTTGAGATCGTGTAGCACGTGCGCCCGTGCACGTAAATACGTGCATGTACGTGTCATGTGCGTCCGTTTGTGAGTGTCCGTGTGTGAGGTGAGTGTGTCACCATATTTTAAAATCAACGCACCTTGTCCGTAACAGCTGACTTTGAAGTACGGTAGCACTTTCCACGAGATATGATCTGACATCTGACCAGTGTATACTCCACTTTGTAGTGGATCATTCGAATCATTTTTCTTTTTTTAAGCGAGAATTCAAAGAGCTCATTCGAGATTGAGGTCCATGCATCGCTACTGTGTTGAACATTTAACATTTTAAAGCGAAATACCGGCCGGTTTTAGAAACACATCGTGGGCAACTGAATTCTTATGTATTTATGCTAATTTACTCGATTTTTTATTCTTATTTATGTTCGTTTGCATAGGCTGTATAAGAATGCTGGTGCACTCAACGTGTTTCAAAAACCGACCTGTCTCGTCACAATTGTAAATTACCCTCTACTGTATTTTATTGTTACTTCAGCATCTAAATTATTATTATTACATCGCTTTGCTTTATGTCATGCATTGTTAGTTTTAATCTAAATTTGTGTTGATTTATGCTACAATATTATTTTATGTATGTTTATTCTATCATTTCGATATTAAGATAATAATCTGTGATTCATTTATTTTTATTGCAGATATGTCATCAGTGATAGCTGTAAAACGACTGCCAAAACATGGTACGGAACATTTTTTCCTTCTACTGGTTTTATACTTGCCTGTTTTACGGTTTTACCTGCCGACTGGGTCTGTGTATCTTATCTAATGTCTTGACGAAATATGTGTCAAAATTAGGCCCTTTATGAAAGTGCAGCTGAATTTTCATGTATTGTGTGCAAATTGCTTCCCACTCTGTGGAGCACAAATGCGCACGTAGATTTAAAGTCCGCGTGCCGTACCGCTTTAATGTTCAGAAGAATTTGCCCACTCGACGAAACCATCCTGCGCACCATTATGCTCACCAAGTGGAGAAAACGTGCAATCGCGAAGTGTTTTGAGACCGATGAAATCGCCTCCGGTCGAGGTATTATTATCGATTAGTTGACTTATTTTAATTTCTTGTCGCTAAAATATCATTAGTTTACGATTAGTTTGGACTCTAAAAACAATCCAGGTGACTGAATTTAGATCTCCAAAAAGTTTGTATTGTAATACCTTCTGGTCATCCGCCCACCCTGCAAAACTATTGTACTATAGATTTAACAAGAATGGATATTCTAATGCATCGACGTATTTAGCTCTTCACGGAATCCGATCTTGAATTGAGACTACGGGATGCTTTACGGGTAAGTAGTCTATTTGCGTAGTATATCGCAGGTATCGCCGCGCACCAAAAGTGCGCCGCAGCGGCGCAGCGCACGCTCAATAATTTGTTTTGTATCCACCAGAGTTGACAACTAGCAGGTAAATAATGAAGAGAAAGGCATGAACACTATTATGACTATAGAGTAGACAGGCGGCGGGATTATGTAAGCAATTACACTCATTATCACTAATGAGTGTAATTGTTTGCGTAGTTTTACCTCTCCCACTTTGCAATTAGCCTCTCCAGGAACGCGATAATAACAGTTTAATTGCCCCACTTTCTAATTACCGTCTTCAGGAACGCGACGAGCAATGGCGTCGTCACGAGCGTGCTCAGATATCATTCCTACAAAATGAGGGCACGCTCATGCTCAAGGGTCTACATGAGGAGATTGAACGACTCAATCATTTGCTCAGAGGTGGGGTTTTCATAACTTACATTACCTAATACAGATAATAAATCCCCTACTTTGCCGTAAATGCCTTCGAGCTATTTGCTCAGAGCTGGGATTATTTATTGTATAAAATGTAGAAAAAATCTCCTCAAAAGTAAAATGCACAAACAATGAGAAAAACACAAACCGACACACCGACACAAACAAAGAAGCCCACTCCGTGACACACTGACACTCTGACACTCACGGTCTCATAAAAACACATAAAACTATACTTATACAGTAGGCTCTAAGCTAGTTCAGAAAAACATGGAAAAAGACATTTGAGTAATGCACTTTTGTAAAACATTAGCTTGTTTCCTTCACTTCCCCAGTATTCACCGGTTTTGGTACGAACTCAAACCCTATTTTTCAACATTTCTTTCCAACGATGATGATGAATATGACCTATGGGAATTGATAATTTACACCCTGTTTTGTTCGACGCAACCTTATACTTTGTTTACGCTTTGTGTAGAATTGAAGCCTCCCTGGGCACCGAGCGTATTCCGGTATTTAAACGGGAGGTCCCTTGTGAGCTCAATATGATGTACTACCGCCCTGTAAATAAATCGGGAAGGTTCCTTTTGGGTTCCAAAGCACAATCGCTTTAAAGCGAAATATCGTCCGGTTCTTGCAACGCATCATGGACAACGGAATTCTTGCGTATTTATGCTGATTTACTCGAATTTAGCTCGATTTTTTATTCTAATTTATGTTCATTTGCATAAGCTGCATAAGAATGCTGCTTTACTCGACGTGTTTCGAAAACCGGCCGGTATTTCGTTTTAAATTCCCGGGGAGTGCCGTTTTGTGTTCCCACTCCTATATTTTCCCTGAGCATCCTCCCTGTAAATAACCCGTGAGTTCCCTTTTGTATTCCCCGTTATGAACCTCGCCCTGTAAATATAACCCGGGGAGGTCTGTCCCGTTTGTGCTCCCAGTCATGAGCCCCCCCCCCTTCCCTCCTAAAGCTATCGGGTTACCTTAAACTGCCCGGGTTGTGTCCTGCACCGTCCGCAGTAAAACGAAATTTGTCCTTTACAAATTTTCAAAAAAAAAAAAAATTTCTACTTTTTATCCTGTCAAAATAAAAGATCTATCATCATTACCGTCATTATATTTTTTCCAAATTCTCATTTTTTTTATACATACATGATGGCGGTCATGCGGCCGTATTCACCACTTAATTCTCCGTGGGGATTCCCCGTCTTTTTCTCTGCGTCTCTCACATTAGAATGCTATTTTCTGTCCCCAGGGACCATTTCCCCGAGTTAGTCGGAGTGTTGAATATGGTCTCTGCTGATTTTGAAACCCAACAAAATATAAAAAATTTGCGACTGAATGCTGATTTTGAGTATAGACAATTTTTATCGTGCATCAATCTGGCTTCCTTGCTTCTTTTTTTTCTATTTTTCTGCGCAACGATCTAGCTTAGGGCCCCTTCTGAAGATTTTTTACATTCCGCAAAAATTAAAATTATTAAAAATAGACAAAAAAAAATCGAAAAACAAAACGAAACACTGAAACAAACCCCTGATTATGGAAATACGTTTTTATGCGACTCGTTTGTGTGTGTGAAAATTTAATATGAATGGCCTGAAAAAATATTAGAAATGCGAGATATTCCCAAATATTTCTGTTTCTTTCTTCTTATGATGGGAAAATGCATGCCGATACTTTAAAACAAACATTGTTCGTCAAATAGTTTGAATAAATCATAGGCTCTTTTTCTCCGTCCTTCTTTTTTGCTATCTCATAGTAAACATGGGTTGTGCGCGGCGATAAAATGGCGCGAAACTCGCGCGCTGCGTAAATATGGCGAGCATGTGGCGCTAAAACTTCAAATAATTTCTGGCTCGCGGCGAAGACTGGGGTCAAGTTAGACGGACTATAAGCTTCCTTGCTTGGACTTTTGATTTGTGATCTCGCTTGCTATATTGTGTGCACAACTACAAGTTTCTTACACAAGCGACACTGTGAAAAAAAAGATGAAACAAAAATTTGCGTAAATTTTGTAGTTTGTAGTCTGGAATTGTTTTATTTCATTTTACTATACATGTACGCCGTCCGAAGGATGGCAGGTGCTTTTTTCATGTTAGAACGCCGGATATCTATATATCATCGTGTCCTATGGCCGGACTATGGACAAGCTCCCTGCTATAAAGTCTGCTCTCCCAACGAGTGATCCTAAGTCCCGGGCATTAGGTCCCGTCACAATCTCGAAAAAAAAGAGAAAAGGAAAAAATCCTGAAACTTCGCTTCCCGGCCCATTGAGATAGAGCACTAGCTGTATAGTGACCAGAAGAAATGGTCTATTTTAAATAGAAATACCGGCCGATTTTTGAAACGCATCGTGGACAGCTGAATTCTTGCGTATTTATGCTAATTTGCTCGAATTTAGGTCGATTTTTTATTCCAATTTATGTTCATTTGCATACAGCATACTGTGCATAAGAATGCTGCTCTACTCGATGTGTTTCAAAAACCGACCGGTATTTCGCTTTAAACGTTTCCCTCTTTCAAAATGCCAATGTCATTTTACTTTGTGCGTGTTTTATGGAACACGAATTTCAACTTATTCTTGATTTACTTTTGCTGACAATTACTAACTAAACAATCGTGTACACGCATTTTTCAAATAGCCTTTTTTATGAATTTGCAAAAAGGGTTGCTCACATTCTGGAATGATTTCTTCGCTTTTCTAACCTTATTCATGAGCGCTCTTTGGGTTTTGGACCTTTCCTTTAGGTTTGGAACGTACCTTTAGGTTAGGAACTATATAACGTCTACCAAAACATTTTAAGGAACCCTTATCGTTAGTTAGAAAGTCCTTTGTATACCTGGTGACCTTACCATTGGTAACGGCTCTGTCCCTAGGGATGTATCATTAGTTAGGGCTCCCTGGTTAAATGTGAAAGTTACCGGATATTATCCTTATGGCACGTATCAGCTATCCAGTATTTGATTGATTATCCAGTAGATAAAAGAACATGAGAAGCAACTGTTGCGCTTAACCACAAACAAATATACAACATATAACACTAAGCATGTCTTACAAATACTACTAGCTTGCGTTTTGTTTCTTCGTTTTCAATCCTTTCTATGTTTTTGGAGGCGTTCGTTCTATTTATTTCACTAACGTGCGATAGTGATAGTGATATGTAATTAAAGGCGAATTATTTAATCAAATAAGTTCTGAATAGAGTTGTTTTCTATCAACCACTTAATCTAATAATAAATTGAGCATACTCCTGATTGTGAGACCATATTCACCACTCAATTCCCCATATGGAATTCCTCGTCTTTTTCTCTGCGTGTCTCACATTAGAATGCTATTTTCTGTCCCCGGGGAATTTTTCCCCAATGAAATCGGAGTGGCGAATATGGCCTCTGGTTGTATTTTGCTCGTTCTTCGTGCTGTTAGCTTACTTCAACCGCATTTTGCCCTATCTAAAAATTGCCTTTTCTTCTGAAGTTTTCCCAAAAAGCATTGTGTTGTGTAGCTTTGTTTAGTTGGATTCTATTCACAGTCAGACGGCCAATTTGAGATTTTGGAACTCTTTTAGACGCTTTTCTAGTTTTATTAACAAAATGACGAGGCTTGGTCTTGATTTAAATATAAATATTTGGTAACATGTAAGCCATCAATACTCTTTGTTTCTCTCTCTCATTCTAATATTTCGAAGTAATTGATATTTATTACGGTATAGATTACTTGGTTTTGTAGTTCGAATGTTAAATAGCTAAATCATATCTAATTTCAGTTTTCTAATTTATTTAAGTTTTATTCATTGTTACTCTGTTGACGTCAAAGCCTTTTACAAGAAATCTTGGCAGAGTTTTATTCACTCGATTCTACGAAGAAGTTTAAAAGAAAATAAATAAAATAAAGAATGGTACAGCTTATTGGTGAGTGCTAATTTACTTTGCTAATACAGTTAATTTCAGTAAAAAATTAGGATACAGTATATTTAAAGCATTGTTGGTTAGATAAACCTGTGGTTGGCTTGGCACCATATGATAGCCTCAGCTTTGGGTAATTGAGCCTTTTAAACTCCAAGTTTGGTTACTTCCAACTTTATTAAAATCCCAAAATGTGAAAACTAAACCCTTAAACTCTTCCAGATGCGCGACGAAAACTTGACGTCGGCGGCGAAGACGAAGTATCAGAAAAAGAAGAACTGCGAAACACAATTAGGGTTAGTCCCTTTCTGTTCTTATATGCTAATTTGTACCGTAACTAACCAGTTATCTTCGAGAGATAGTATCATCACTCACTTACGATAAGTTATTTGTGCAGAAATTTAAATTTGCAGAGATACAAGTAAACCGCTAAACGAATATGGAAAATAAAAAATCCGATTCGCGTTTCGACACTAGTAAAACAAATTTCGGCATTGTGCAACCGGCAACACTTAGCCTAAGCCTAAGCCTAAGCCTAAGTTAAGCATCCCGATTCCGTATAGTATTTTTTACATCTTTGAATCTTATATTTTAGGAACAAGAAGCTCGGATAGCTGAACTAGAAGGTCGTCTTGCTCAAAAAGAGTCCTCTCTGGCTGATATCGAACGAAGAGTGAATTCCTCTATTGAAAAGATGAATGAAACTATGAAGATACAGGTATTGATTGATTTTACTTCTTATATTTATCGATTTTTTATGTACATAAATTGACTTTCAAACCGTGCTTTTAATTGTTCGAGGCCGCTTTGCAGGTGGACGTATGTAATCGTTTTACTAAAGTATGTAAGCGTACTTCACGAGTGTTCTACTATTGCGCATGTTTAAACCGAAGCATAAACCTAAGTTCAGGACTAAGCCTAACGATAAGAATAAGCCTGATCCTATGCCTGAGTGTATATCGAAGCCACAAAAATAAGCATAAGCATGTTTCAGTCGGACAGAATTCGTCAGCTCTCTGGTGAATTGCAAGACAGAACACTGACAGTAACCCAATTGAGTGGACAGGTAAAAGCTTCACAGAGTGACTACATTTTGGTTATATTTCTTATTTCCTGGTTATTTTTTTCATGTCATGTAAAAAGTAGTGAAATAATGCATAGAATGAAATATCCGCAATAAATAAACAAATAATTATTTTACGCTTCAAGAGCGTGCACCTTTATTCAAGGGTGAAAATAAAGTTTCAATGTTTGCTTATAGCATGTTCCGTAGAGGTCCTAAGCAGTAGGCGACGAGTTGCATATTGTTTGTATTGTTACTAATATGGCTCAATGCTTACGGTAATGATTTAGCTAAGACAGTATCGCCTTCGGGAAGCTATGGCAACGGCACAACACAGACGAAGGGCGAGTCAGCAGACAACTGTGAGTTTTCGGCCTTTTTTCATCTTCTGGCTCCTTTTCGTCCCTTTTCCTGACTGTTTTGCATCCCTTTTCCTGGCTAGCGGCTTTTGCAGTATTTTCTGCTACTTGTCGGTGCAGAGCCGTTTTCATCTGAGTGAACAGTTTTTCGTTTGTATGCGGCTTTTCTTATAGTGTCAACTTGTTTATGCTTCAGACTCAGACCATAGCGTTATGCTGAAGAACAAGGGAATGCATCAAAAAACTACATTGTAAAATGAACTCTCTTTAGAACGGCTCCCCGCCTCTAGTGTCGCCAAGCAGCCCTCATCGATTGTTTCCTCCAAAATCTTTGGTAAGTGGATTTTTTATAATGAAGCAATGGTAACCTTTGTTTACGTTTATTTGCCCACCTAAAACCATAAGCTGGCTGGACATGTCCATTCCAGCCTGAGCACGAGTTATTACTATAGACCTATAGAATGGCAATCATGTGTAAGACATAGCCCTTTTTCATTGGTCATTATAGGCGTATAAAAACTGCTTCTATCCTAAACTACACTGCAGTTTATTTTATTTTATTCTATTTTCTAATTATTATTTCAGTTAACCGGTGCATCTGTATCCGTTACCTATCCAGGGAGCATGTCAAAATCAGCCATAGCCAGGTAAAAGAGACCATTAAAGTGTTTTAAGTGCTAGATTTATGCAAAATGTGCGGTAACAATCCCTGAAATCTGCATTTTTTATGTGGGTAAAAAATTTTGAAATAAATTGGGTGTCAAAAATCAAAATTCAGATCTCCCACGAGAAAATCACCAACAAACGATACAGAAAAGGTTAAAATGTCTCGAAATTCGATTTGAAATAGGATTTTCGTGTTTTTCAACGTCCATTCAACCTGACAATGAGTAAATGTGTTAACTAACGTCTCTGTGTATCAACGTCCCTAAATAGATGAATAACATAGCGTTTTGCCTAACGAGCATGAAGAATGAAAACAAATGATAGTATGTCCTTTGTAACTATTTGCTATATGGTAGTAACAATGTGTTACACATTCCCTTTTGTTATAAAAACTCGAAGAGTTAGTAATAAACGAACAACCCAATATCAATATGTATTACTTTCAGCTCGATAATTGACGATACGAACATGGAGAAACCAAAAGCCACGCCCAGACGCAAATCTGCATCCAGTTTTTCGTCGTCCATGTGTAAAAATTGAATAAACGTGTTGATACCCGGTTGAGAGTTGTTGTTGTTGGATGTATGCTACTTTGTCAGAGATCTATATGTCCTGTAAATATATTTATTTGGTTTACGAACAAAACCCCTTTTCAATGGTTGTGCACTGTATATGAAGTTTTTTGACAGATGGGATCAACATTATGAATTGAACAAACTAAACATTTATTGTAATAAGAATAAGATAGGAAGAATGAGGCATTGTTTCCGCTTTGTTATTATGCAGAAAAAAATCAATAATCAATGTCTGTCTGAGGACCTGCGTCTCTTATTGGCAACGCATCTCTAACCTACGTTATTGTACACATTCCGTTTCAACATAGTATTTGAAATGTGTTTTCTTCTGTAGTCATCGGATTTTTCTGAATTTTTTTTCGCGCAAAATTTTATTTTGAACAGTTTTGTTTGTTCCCACTTTCTTTGATTATGTATTCCATTATTTTGGGTTCTTCGTGTTCCACAAACTTTAAAACGACTTAAGCGCCATGTCAGTTTCACCCAGAATATGTTTCTTCTCGCGATTTGAGGTTTGGCGCTCACCGACGTTAGGATTCTAACCGTCCATCGCTACATGCTATTTTTTGTTTGTCAGTGCGTTCCAGATGCGGAAACAAAGAAAACAAACTGCGGAATGCTTCCGAGAGATTCTACCCATACATCCTCGTATCATAAACGGCTCGCAAACGCACACGCAACGTCTGCTTATCGCTCCTTTGCTTTATTGTATCAGTTACTTGATTGTCCTTGTTCTAGCTTACAATTCGCTTATCGTTTCTGTTTTTGAACTAAAGTGTAGTGTTGAGCCTTTCAGGGATTCTTTCCTCTTTGGGTGCATTATGGCACTCGAATTTAATGGCACTAAAAAGAAGTTTAAAGAGGAAAAATATTCCATCATCACTCTTGACCTTTTCAAACCGACGAGTAAAAAGTATCCAGAGTTTGACTACGAGGAGATTAGAAGACAAGTGGTTAGTTCCTTTGATTTACGCTTACTTTTCCTTTTCACTTATTCTAGATCATAGACTAAATGGTGCATGTTTGAAGCGCCGGGGCATCGATGCGTCTAGCCTCTGCTTCTCCGAGCCTTGCGTTCTTTCCCGCTCAGTATTTAACATATGAATTTGGATTAGTACTGAAGGAAACACGAACTAAGAAAATTTTGTAACTCTTATCTCACCCACCTACAATCTTTTCTTCAGAACAATGGAGAATCATCAGACGGTGAAGATAAAGCGGCAATGGATCTCGTTCGGCGTTTGGAGGAAAAATATGTACGTTTTAGCAATGTGAATTTGGCTGGTCTGGTAACCCCGTACAATATTAAGCTGTTCAAGTTCAATTACACGTATTTTCTCATGATCACTGCTAGTAATGTAGTACTTAAATCAGTTGTCTCATGCTACGATCACTGTTCCAACTTTCACTTTAGGGTGCAAAGAAAGGAAAGAAGAAGCGGAATTTGAGCAAATACTTGGACGATTTCATTGATAAATCTGCTGGCTACGACGTCGACGATGAGTTCATTGATGACTCAGAAGAGGTACTTAAAATATTCAGTTTGCTTCTTCGTAAACCCCTAACCGCCAGCCAAACTGATCTTTAGCTCAAGCTCAGTGTGTATGTCTAAAAGTCGAAGGCGTCTTTCTTTCCAACTGAATAAAAATCTCCGCAACTAGCATCTGTATGATACTTGTAGCTAGTAGTTTCGCATTTATTCTTTCGAATTTTCTCTGTTGAAGCTACCGTGAACCATCAAAATTGGAGCGGTTTTTAAAGAGTATAATTTTAGTTCGATGAGCGGATTCCTTCCACGATGGACACAGCCAAGGGCGGGTTTTACGTGAACCGCGGAAAGTTGGAATTTGTCCAGACGGAAGAGGGCCTTGTCTTTGAATCAGATGAAGAAGCGGAGAATTCGGAGACTGAAAAGAGAAAGAAGGCCAAGGAGAGTGCGCCTCCTGTTGCGAGAGAAGAGCCGAAAACAATTCAGGTAAATTGTTTTGTAAGGTCTTGCCTTATCATCATTGTCCCATTTTTTGGGTAATTAGATGTCTATTGTCTTGAAATTTTGCTCTCTTGTTCTCGTACCTTTTTTACGTGGAAGTACTATATTTTTAAAACAGAGATGAAAATGTGAAGAGTTATGATTGAGATTATTGGACAATGGGAGAAAAACGGTTAAATCGAAATACCGGCCGGTTTTTGAAACGCATCGTGGGCAACTTAATTCTTGCGTATTTATGCTAATTTACTCGAATTTAGCTCGATTTTTTATTGTAATTTATGTTCATTTGCATATGCTTCATAAGAATGCTGCCCTATGTGTTTCAAAAACCGGCCGCTCTTTCGCTTTAAAGTATTAGTTATTAGTGACCGATACTGTTCGAAAACATACATAGTACAGTAAAAAATGTTTTAGCAACAATCGCGTTCACTTGTGTCCACTGATGACAGCGACGATGAGCCGTTGGGAACAGTGAAAAAGAACGCCAAGGATTTGTCCGCTGTACCTGAAACTGGCAAAGAACAGCCGGAGAAAGTAGCTGTCCCGCAGAGTTCTAAAGGTATGACTGATGATATTTTTCATTGCCCAGTGCAGTGATTGCGACATCAAATCCAAATAAATACTAGTTGGTTAGTGTATTACATTTTCCTAAACATAAGGGCGCGTTCGGGATGTTTTTTCCGAAAGGTTATAACGCTTGGAGAAAGCAAAAAATACAGTGTGAAGTACATTTTTTCCTTTCGGAGAGAGCAGTCTTAATAATTCACAAGCGACTCAAATCTTACGTCACGTTTACGTGACGGTAATCTCTTGTAGCAGAATATCCTTGGTGCGAAATGACCGTCGGCCTACCGAAATCCGGAAAATATGTTTGTGAACAGAACTATTTTTTTCCAGAAGCTTCCACAATAAAGCATTCTGGTGAGAACGGTAGCAGGGGAGAAGTTCCACGGCCCCGGATGGTTGGGGGACCTCCTACGAAGGTGTGCTTTTGAGTTTCTCTTTTATTTATTTATTTATTTATTTATATTCGCGGGCTTGTTAAATTTAGCAGTTCTTGGAAGTCTTGGTCAATGGGAGTAGTAGTGCTTCGGTCGTATTTGGTGTAAATGATTATGTTTCAAGACGAGCTTTTATCCTTGAGGTGGAGGTGTGGCTCCATTACGCCGCATGTCATGATTGAGTTATACTGCAAATAAGTAAATGTAGTACCTCGAATATGTACATGTATAAAATACACAAATGTTGTGCGTTGTGGTGGTTCGGAGTCTGTAGCGGACTTAGTGAGTTATATTGTGCTTAGGTCTAACGTTTCAAATAATTTGTTTCAGAGGCATTTGGCGCAGAGTGCGTCACATCAATTGGCCAAGCAGATTAAGAAGAAGAGACTGGAACCTGGGGCTCCGTCATTGTTGGCCAAGAAGCAGAAACCAGTCATTGCGTAAGTCTTTATTTGGGAGTTGAGTGTTGAGGGCTTTGGCTTAGGGAATAAATTAGGTCTGCATCTCAAAATTTTGGGGAGGGGAGGTGATTCTGACGAATTTGCGTACAATGCATTAGGGAGCGGGAGGCGATCTTCCGCATTTGACGGGGTGTTTTATGCTATGCTTCGGTTTAGGGCCAACGAGCTTAGGTCTGAGAAACGTTCGAAAATTTAAGTTATTGCATCAAAAATGCATGGAAAACTATACTACACACGTTTTTAAATATATATTATTAATATTATTAATATTATCATAGTAAATTATTATCGATTAAAAAGACTACCATTCCAGTCCCCGGCCAAAAGTGGACGCGACTGCGACTGCGGTGTCTAACATTCTCGCCGCGGCCGCAATGGAAGCACAGACTACTTCGAGTAACGTGTCTCCTCGTCCTCAAACAGCTGCGAATGGTGAGGAAACTTAATTTAACCGACTTTTGAATCTTTTTCACAAATTGGCAACGAACACACATTATGACACAAACACACTTCTAAGAGAGAAGCAAATTTCGTGCACTTTGCAATTTGCAATTGCACATATACACCTGATAAGTTTATGGAAAATTTCCACTTCCTCTTCCTTTACAGGTGTGTCATCTGATGTAGTGCATGGACAATCCGCTGCTCCCAGCGTTGTGCCGCAGAAACAGCCTCAACCTCAAGGAACACTTGTTGAGGCGAAGAAAACTCCCCCGACTATGTCTGCTGAGGTGTTGAAGGCTGTACAGGATGCAGTCAGTGCCCAACTGGCTGCAGCCACTATGGTAAGGGTTTTGAATTTGACTTTGTACCTTATATGGCTCATTTAGAGCACATGTTGCCAAGTGGTAGAAACATGTGTTAGGGAAAAATTGCTCGGTCTTGGCCAGTCGTATTAATTTTCGTCCAGTTCCGTTATGTTAGGAATTGGATTTTATTTTTTCCGTCGCCCAGTAGCCGAGTATTGAATCTGCTAGTCTTATGTTTTGTTTGTACCGTTGACTTTCCTCTTACAATTAGCTCAGCTTATACGACTCGCAGGGGTATAGGTTGGTGCGTGAAAACACGCACGAACCACCTCCGGATTGGTCTTGACCACCTCCGGAATCAATTCGAAATTTATATATTCGAAATTTATTTTAGGGCGTTCCCGTTCAGTCATCAACATCCAGTAACACATCGTTCTATTCTAAGAAGGAGGAATGGAGGAAAGATGATTCTATCCGAGCTAATGTACTGGAAATTGTCAGACCGCATGAAGTAAGTTTGTGTCTAGTTTTGTAAGTTTTGGGGTTCACGATTTCAGGGATATTCATACATTGGTGCTTTGCATGATGATAATGTAGTATTTGAATGAACTACATCGTTTATATACTACTCAACTGTCAGCTTTTAAATTGAATGAACACTGATAAATGTACATGAGAAACAAATGTACGTGCCTCCTGGGGCCCAGTGGTTTTCTCGTTTCGAATTGTGCGAGTTAACAAAAGACAATGTAATTTAGGGAAGGAGATATCCCAGACTGTCCGACACTCTGGCCAAGTTGATATCTGAGTTCAAAGTGGACGCGGAACGTTTGGCTCAACCAGGGCAGAAGAAGCGTCTTCAGAAGAAACATATACGGATGGTGATGGAGTGAGTTATTTATTCCAGAGGCGAGAGGCCGCATTCACCAACACGCAGGGAGCCCTCCCTGGCCTCCCCAGGGAACTAAAGAATGCGTAGAGAGTGCGGGAGCAGAAGAGATTCAGAGAGCTCGTGCCCGTGCGCCTAGGGAATGCTCCCTGTGTGTTGGTGAATACGGCCTGTGGACAGTCGGTTCTCTTCTAGCTCGAATCTCGAACACGAAATCTGAAAGCATCCTCTCTCCTCATTTGGTTGAGGTAATATGTAATATGCAAATTATGGAACCCTTGTGCGTGATGACCATATGACGAGAACACACACACACTATCGTAAAATGTTTTGATGAAAATTAAACCTTCACTTGATTCTAAATCAAACATCAAACTCATGTTTAGAATCGAGAACCAGACTCAGAAGGAAAAGATGTCCCCACGGGACAGAAGCCGCATTATGGATGGACTTGCCGAATTTGTGGGAATACAACGCCAGTCGCTCTACTTGAGGCAAGTTTATGTTTAACTATTTTTGCATTTCTTAGGCCCGTGCTTTGTTCTTTTCATGTAATAGTGTCCCTGAAGTGGTGATAATCTTTTATCCGCTCTTGTGCGAGTGCGAGACGCGTGATGAATGTAAGGGGAATACTGTTGCTATGGCATATGCTTGTTGTGGGGCAGGGAATAAATTAGGTCCGCAAGTCCGCATCTCAACATTTTGGGGATGTGACGCAGACTTATTTGCATACAATACATTACTGATCGGGAGGTGATCGTCCGCATTTGTCGGGGTGTTTTATGCTATGTTGGCAAGTTTGCAAGTATCCCAGTAATTGTCTGTGATTCTGCCAATACTTCCGTATTTCTGCATGACGCCTGCGTATATAACATGAAAAATTAAAAAAATATTCTCGTGTAATTCCAAGATACGGTACATTTTCAGCATACTTCAAACCCCATAATGCTCCATTATCTATTCATTCATCTGTATTGGTTTAGAGTGAAGCAATACAGAGAAGAAATTGCAGCGGCTAATACTACTCCTGGTATTGGTGCTGACAAATCAGTTCAGCCAAGCAGTGCTACTGGTAAGTCACCAGAAGCGATAGCGAGTTCTGATCAGAGTAGTTTTTTTTTAACTAGCGATACTTTGTTTGTTTATGCAGCAATTGCAATAGTTAATAGTTTACTACGAATAGGTGTTAATGCTATCTGTGTGTGTATGCTTAAAAGCTGCATTTCCATCCACGCGCATTCTGTGTCCGTGTAGCAATCGAACGCGCATTATTCCGATATCGATGTGTTTCAATATCTGCTAAAACCAAGTACAATTCCACTTTAAAGGTGTGCCTGGGCCTGCTGCAGCTCTGCCATCGTCGAACACCGCTGTGGGATCCAGTACAGTATCCTCAGCGCCTCTTTCTAAACCGACCGGTAACGGCGGTAACAACGATTCAGGTAAAGTATGGTTGTATTAATAGATATGATATATGCTAATCAATGCAACAATAACGCTTTATATATGTAGGTAGTAGCTATTGCAAATTACACTGCTTTTCAGTATTACCGTTTTTTAATGGCTGGCTCGGCTGCTGCGTTACTTTGTTGGATTATATTATCTGACTCACTCCATCACCGTATCTTATGAGTTTTGTTATGCACGAACGTCAATTTTACCCGCTCTTTTCAGATATACAAGTTACCAAAGTGGTGCAGCACACTCCAAACAAGGTACTATTTGTTTGCAAGTTATAATTTTATTTTGGAACTAATTTGTTTCACTGAGTCGATATGTTTCACTATGTGCCGAAATATTGGTGAGCACCGCGGTTACTAGTCCACTAGCGTTGTTGGAGCTAACTAATGATGGAATTTCGTTATTGAGGCAGATTAATTAAATGTCCTGTCTACAATTGTTTTAATTTCTGGGAAGCAATTCTTATTATATTAAGGCATCCGCTGGCTCTACAAATAGTGGCTCCGCCTCCCAACAGGCTGCAAAGCCAGCTGTGAAAAGTAAGTGATACGTGCATTTTTGAAAAGTATTAACCTATTATTTACATCTGCGTTCACATATATGTCAACTATGTCCTGAGATTCCGACGTTCGCAAAAAATTCGAATACAATACGTAGTAATGCAGTCTAATACATCCCTAATCCTAAATAATAGTATCAAAACCCCGCTGCGCCCATCTTTACAGCTTACGAAAACAACTTGTACCTTACTGCTTACGAATGTTTTTATGCGACACCAGCCTTGAAATGGAAATTATTGTTTTACATTAAATATCGTTTTTTACAGATTTTGATACTAATACTGCTGCTTCGCGTTTGAGCCAGGTAGGTATTTTTATCTTTATTTTTTTTTTCGGTATTGTGTTTTGACAGTTTGTTAGAGAGGGTGCTACTTTAGTTTTGTACTTTAATTTGCATCCATCGCCACATGTTTTGAGGTCGACTATCGGGTATTCTTCCGTAAATATTGTAGTTTACGAAATTGAAGTATTGTATGCTGAAGCTGAAGTTTGCTCTTTTGTACTTTTATTTGAGTTGAAGTTGAAGTTTACGATGGTTTTGTTATTTTTGAATCTTTAAATGGTACTTTGTATTTTGTGTCCACCACGCCCCCTATGTGCCTCTCGTTCTAGTTGCTTCCGCATCTGGCCGCATTGCAAAATGCCAACGTGCCAAACGAAAAGCTTCAAGCGCTTATGGAAAAGTTTACTCAAGGAGAGATCGGCATCAAGGAGGTCAACCAGGTTGTTGCAAAATTGTGAGTGTTTTTTTTGGGGGTTTTCTTGCATTTCTTTATGGCTTAGATTTTGGAAATTGACCTTTAATATTAAGTGCACCTGATACGAGTTTTCCTCGTTTAAATAATTTAAGATTTTGAATTATAATTAGAGGTGGCGTAGAGTCTTATGGTTGTGGTCGTTTATTTTATTTCTGTGATACTAAATTATGGTGTAGAATTTTGGTATGATTATGGTATGCTGTTGGTATGATTGTGATGTGATGTGGTATTGCGAGCTGTTTTATTTATAAAATAATTTAATTTTGCAGCGCTCCGCGGTCTACAACACCGACGACACAAGGACAAAGTGCTGGTCAGGGCCCCGTGAAGACTGTAGCACAGGCGCTGCAGGGAAGCACGCAGAAAGCACAGACGCAGCAGGGAAGCACGCAGAAAGCACAGTCTTTGGTTTCGGTAGCGCAAGGTAAGAAGTTTTCAGTTATTGGACTATTGATTCGCCGAATTTGTACATTTTCGCCTTGGCATTTTCACTAGTGTGAACGGACTTTTCTAGATAGAACGCACGCGTAATATTCTATGAAATGTGTGAATGCTCTCACAATCAGTAGGTTACAACAATTTCTTTTCATAGTATAGATTGTGCCATGTATCTCTATTATGTTAGTGGTAGTATGCGAATAGTTTTAAGTTTTATTAAGATACAGTTGTTAATGGAACACATTAGAATCGGGTCGTAAAATAGGCAACTGATTGCTGATTTTGTTTGTAATTATATATTTTTGTTTGATAGGAACATCGAACAGTGGTGCGTTGCGTACCGCTAACCAGTTGCAAAGCGCAGTGGCTCCGAAACCCGCTAAGAGACCTGCTCAACGCGTGACTACGAATAATGGAGTGCCAGCAGCTGCAGTTGTTGTGGGTTCTGCTGCGAAGGCTTCTGCTTCAGGTACGAACTATATTATTAGTTGTCGTTGGTTGCCCGCGAACTGAAGAAGACCTTTGGTGAAGAATAATGTATACTTCTCTATTTTGCACTTCATTTTGTAGTTTGGATTTAGACATTAGACTGATACGGATGTTTTCCCCATAATCGTCATCTAGGCGTCTGTGCCATGGCATAAATAGGGTCCGCATCTCAAAACTTTGGGGAGATTGTACAAGCCTTCTTCGGGAGGCGATTTATATCAATTTGCATATAATGTATAAGGAATTGACGTTGACTGTTTTTTTCGGGAGATGGTTCACCCTACCAGAAGGGTGATAGCTAAGAGACCGGGAGATGGTCGTCCGCATTTGGCGCTGTGCTTTATGCTATGGTCTGTGCTGGAGTTTGACCGTGATTTGCATGTTAATTTTTTTTAGTATATAGGATAATATACCGTCATTTTTTTAGCGAGCAGCACCCAACAAAAGGCACCAACCTCGGTCGATTTTACTGGGCTGGATACGATGATTAAACAGCTGACAAATTGTGAGTACTCGATTTGTTTATTGATTTTTTTTGTGTGTTGATTTGAGACTGTATAGGCAGTGTATTTATGGTAGACCAATTAAGATGAATGTAGATGCAGTCTCGGTGAGGTGCGATGTGCTGAAAAACGTTTTTTTTTTCTTGTGTATTGATTTATTTTAGTTGCTATTTTTAGTAAAAAAAACGCAGTCTGAGTCTGAGTAAACAGAGTAAAACAAAAAAAAGAGGGGTCGGATGAAACCCAAACTATGTTAGCGCTATCGCGCTAACAAAGGATTTGTGCTCTGAGCAACAGAGTTCTAGCGTTTTTGGGAAGAACGGTTAGTGTTTTTTTTTATTAAATTTTGATTTCCATTATTTGATTATTTGTTCATGTGATTTTAGTGATCGCGATCGCGGTCCAGAACATGGAGACGAATTATGCGAAAGAATGCGCGAAGTTAGTTTTTATTGAATTTTTCTGTTACCAATTTTGAACTCTGAAGGTGAGTGTTGGATTTAGTATCGCGTAAAAGTTGTATCTTTGTTACTATTAAACAGTAGTCCTAATTAATTTGTAATTTTGCTGTTAAACTGCCTTTTTCGTGTTTTCACATAGCCTTTAAAGCGTTTTTGAAACGCATCGTGGACAATTGAATTCTTACGTATTTATGCAAAGTTGCTCGATTTTTTATTCTCATTTATGTTCATTTGCATAAGCTGAATGAGAATGATGGTGTTTTAAAAACCGGCCGGTATTTCGCTTTATTGTCCTGTCCTCTCTAGAAGAGTGTAGAAAATTGAAATTGAAGAGTTAGAAGAAACTTGTCCAATTTTGGCATAGGAGTAATCTGAATATATATTGAATACTTTATTCTGAAAAAGAACAAAAGCGAATAATACAGTGTGAACAAATACATAAAAAAACGTAAAGCGAAACGCGAAATACTGGACAACACAAAAATACGGAAGGTTCGTAGATAAATGGCTACACGTGGGGATAAGTAAGAGAATTTTGATTGAGCCGAGTTTTTTTTTTGAAAATTTCTACACTAGAAGGGAAGGGATGGAAAACTTCAAGACGTAAGGAATTCCACGATCTGTCTACGCGCCTTTGGTAGAAGTGACATGGCTCATCAGATCAGAGCTAGAAGAACAATGAATATTCCAATAATCCAATTTTGTTCAGTGCAATTCGACAGCAAATGAACCCGGCAACGGTGAAAAAGAAGTTTCATTGGAATGATCAGCTGAAGTAGGTTTCTTTATCTAGATTTTCCTTCACTACGTCACTACTTTGTTTCTTTTGACTTGTGACTTGTGAGTGAAATGTTTCGATTTTGATTTTGGCATTAACTTGGGTTTTGTTATTGTGAACACTATGCTCTTTGTGCGTTATTTCTTACGCCTACATACTATTATACGAAAATTCGAAATATTGTTCCAGCTAGAGATCTAGTAGCAATTACTTTTGCAGTTTGTCTAGCGTGTCTATATGCATACCCAAAGTGGTGTTGTACTCACTTTTCTCACGTTTTCTACTAGCGCTTATCGTAAGTAGTGTACTGTTTCGGTATTTTAACCGACGATTGATTATTCAATTATTCTCATTTTGCTATTTTTTATTATCAATTTTTTGCGTTTTTATTTCAGAATATTTTTGCGCACCATTTTGGAGGCGCTGTCTACTGTTGCTGCGCAGAGGAAGAACGCAGATGAAGTATGTCTGGTATGAGTAGTTTTTGTAATATTATTATTGTATTCTTTTCAGCTTGGTTTATGTTTATGATGATGCTGTGCTGTTCTTGCACTGCCGCGGTAGTTTAGTATGACATCGAAACCCAAGAAAATGGTGCTGATAACGAGATGTTTCACAGCAATATTAATAATTCTGACTAGGTTTCTGAAAAATATTCATCCGTTAGTTATCGGTAACTTTAGGATTTATGTACAGCATAATTGTATACATCTTATTCATTAAGTCTATTATTTTTTCAGGTTATCTCGTCGCTAATTCAGCACAACTTGTTGCCGGCTTTTAAGGGCGCCATCTCTCAAAGGTGTGTGAATTTCCCAATTTGTGCATTGATTTTTTTCGCACTGTAGTTTGTAGTTTGTTTAGGAAATGATAAAAAAACTATGCTCTCTTGATTACTTGACGAATCGCGTTTTGTGACTAAACTTTTCATCTTTTATTTATAAGTTGTTTACTCACTCATGCTTGGTTTATTCGTTAGTTTATTGCGAATTGTAAGTCTACGTTATGATTCTTGTGAACTGGGAATTGTGTTATAATATTGAGCAAACCTAGTATATGGTAACGTGCGCGATACATTGTAATAGACCGTTTTAATAAAACACCATGTTTCGGCCAAATATATCAATTTCGAATTGCTTCCGGAGGTGGTCGAAATCAACCCGGAGATGGTTCGTGTTCGTGCGTGTTTTCACGCACCAATATGTACCCCTGATACCTGATAGTGTATGCGTATGTTATATTGAATGTTAATTTAGCCAACTGGAGGCCACATGTGCTGAGGTATTCCCGGGTTGTCCAGGGCTGAAGAAGTCCAATGCACTGAAATCTCTTCCCGTGAAGAAAGGGAAAGAGAACCGACACGGCAGTCAGGATGACGATATTCAGGTAATTGATTAGGATTCGTTAGATTGTTGTTTAGAATATTGATTTGTTTATCCACCAAATTTATCCTTTTTTTATACTGTCCTTTTTATTTGTTTGACGTTTGACCACCCGCTGTTTTGTTCAGGGTGTAGGGTTTGGTTCCGGCGTTTGTGCTTTTTGTTGTTATTTGTTATGGCAAGTGGTTTGTGAAGCGTGTGCATTGTGGACTATTCGATTAGCATACTAGGTTAGCAGTTGGCTGCATGTAAGGCAGTCCTGTGTACGCTTTACAGACCACTCTTATTTAAGCTTCCCTTTTCCTCTCTTTCCTATTCTCAATCCCAACCAAACCAAACCATTGACTAGTTTTGCGGCTCTAGAATTTCGTATACCTTCTTTGCAGTTCATATTTTCCGTCTTTGCTAAAAATGAATATCATCAATTCATCAGGTGTTGTTTGTTATCTCATAGAAGGTGTTGTTTCGATTCTCGGTGTTTGCTCATGGTCTCTTTCATTTGATTATTTTGAAGTTGAAGCGGTGTGGCACGTGGTTTGCCAAACATGCGGAACATCTCCGAGAATCCACGTGACATAACGCTTTAAAGTCTAAAATTTAGCATATTTTTGTGTCCCTCTCTTGCTCCCGCTTAACCACATGAGGGATCTCTTTTACCATTCGTTTGCATTTGTACGATTCGTTATATGATCTTATTTTTTTTCTAGGCTTTTGTACTGTTGAATTTATTTGGTTTTGATCATTATTATTATTATTATATTTGGTTTCGATGGATGATATTGTTTTAGCAGATTTGACAGTGTGTAATTTTACGACCTTCTATCTCGTACTCCCTTCTAGCTCGTGCTCGTGGGCTAACCGATATGTTTCATAACATTGTTAAAAGATTGATGTGCACGGCACAATGCTTACGTTTTTTCTTCGGTAGCTAGTGGGCAATTTGTAATTTGTACTTGTTAACGTCTTTTACAAAATTATATCATTCTTTTCTTCTTGCATAGCCAGTATTGTAGAATGTCCATTTGGCTGTCTTTTTAGAAACACTCTGCTGCTTGGCTAGCTATGGGCTTGAGGTGGATCTGTCGCTTTTTTCTTTATTTTCTTGTTTTGAAGCCGACTGAATGTTGTGTTGGCGACGCAGCATTTTATGCTGGGGAAGCGTTTTGTTTTGCTGCGGTGCAGCACATTTCGGTCGTGGAAAGCGCTTCGGTTTTCCATTATTTTCTTGGGCCAACAGCGGCAGACGTGTTTTCTAAAAAGACAGTAGGTTGAATTTTGTTTCTGTAGTTTGTATCCCATCAAGTATGAAATGTAAACGAATATTGAAATTTGTTAAATAAAACTTTGGATCGATTAGGACTCCTATATACACAGGGAACAATGAGATTCGGTTTTTTTTTGAGAGACAAAATAAGTGGCGTTCAGGAATTTTTGAGGTGAGATTTTTACAGTAGTTTGATGATGGATACACACTTCAGAAACAAAGATTTGTGAGATTCTGAATTTAGAAAGTATCGTTTTTGAAAGCGTGGGTTTGAGTATTGAAGTGTTTCTTTATGATTCGGAAGATCGGAAGTGGTATTTTTGAGAGAGAGAGAGAGAAGAAACTCCGTTTATTATGTTTTGGTGTGTGGAATTCGTGTTTACGTCTTGGTGGTATAAAATACAGAAAGAGAGGATTTCCACTTTTGGTATATCACTTTGTTTAGATACTGACCTACTGATTAGTCGTGCAGTGGTAATTAAATAGTGAAGAGTATTTAAGTTTGCAATATTTTCAGGTGGTTCACGAAACACAGCCCTCTACTTCTGCTGCGGTGGCTTCTACGAGTACTACCAAGGCTAATGAACAACCGACGAATGTTTCTGCAACCGGAAGTAGTGGTCCGGAGAATACGATGGAGAAGTTGGCAAAGGTCGGTGAAGTTCTGCAATTGAACTGAAGTAATTGCAAGATCGATGTTAATTCGCTTTTGATTATATGATTATTGTATGTTAACCGTAGTGCATATGTTATCCTGTCTCGTTTCAGTCCTCCTGAGGTAGTGTGACATTTCGAATACTCTTTTAAGAATTGAGGAAAAATGGATGATTATGCCGGTAGCTGCACTGCAATGCACACTGCACTGCTACTTCGAATCCAGATGGCAAGCCAGCCTACCAATGTTAGATTTACTATACAAGCTCGTATTTGCAGTTGATCGGCTTGAGAAATAGCGCCGAACTGCAACAAGCGCTGTCATCTCCAGTGACTGCTGGAATGGTACAGATGAAGCTGATGTCGAACCCGGAAGCTATGAAGTTGATGGTATGTTAATGTTTTTAATGTTATTTTGAATCTCATGGATAGCGTAGTAACCGGTGTCAACTGTTCAATTTAATTTGCACTTTTTTGCGCCTGGAATTGGCTCGCCTCTGGTCGATGTGCGCCTATGGTGTAGGAAATGTAAGTGAGGTGCGCGCTAACTCTAAAGGGCCTGTCCTTAGGCCGCAAACAAGCTCTCTTGGCTCGGGATTGCTACATAGTTGCGAGCTATCAATTAGTTTTAGAGGTTCATGAATTTTGTTTTTTGATAATTGGGTGAAGCACAACAGTGCACAACAGGACAGCAGCGGAAAATGAATGTACCGTCGTACCATGGTAAATTTGTTACTTCGCTTTAGACCATGAATATGGCCGGTGCTTCTGCTTCTGTGAGTTCGGCGCCGTCGCTGGGTGCCACAACTAAGCCAGCTGCCGCGTCTAGTTCTAGTCCTAATACTCAGCCTCCGTCACAACAGAAGCCATCAACGCAAGCTGATGTGAAATCGATTCCTAGTTGTGAGTTTTTTCCTTTCAGCTGTCTGTGCCCTCCCAGATCCTAAGGCCTATGAACTTGTGCTAGCTGATTATAAAGTATGAAGAATCTGCCGACCTAATGTTTTTATTATGGGCCTGAGCATGAGCATTCGCGCAATAAACGGTTCGGTATGGTTATTAGAAGTTTTTTGTTTCTTCTTTCCATTTGGCAAGCGTAGTGTGGTTGCTGATCTGAGCGCCATACGGTGTGTGCATTCTTTAAGTTACGTCACTCTTTTTTTATCAACGTTTTTTAGTCTTGTCTGTGCAGCGAAATACTGCTGCTGCTGAAGCTGAACGGAAGCAACGAGATGAAGAAAGGAAAAAGGCGGTTAGTTTTTTGACGAGGCTTCTTGTATCAGTATTTGTGGAAGTTATTAAATTCTAGAACTTCGGTACTGACGGTACTGTTCCCTTTGCGGACTATGGAGCTACAAAAAACCTAATCTACTGAGAAAGGAGTCTATTGTAACTCTTGCTTTTGTATAGACGATTACTGTATGTAGAGTTGGGTCGATTTTTATAACTTGGTTCAATGTATAAATACTTGGTTCAATGTATAAATATAACTAGGTTCAATGTATAAATACATACATGTTTTCCTTCCTTTTCGGATACTCAAACTGGTTTGCAGCTTCGAAACTTCGAACTGAGCTTATATAATATACGCATTCAGATTGAACAAAAGAAACAAGAGTTGAAAGAAGCAAAAGAAAGGCAAAAAGAGGAAGAGAGAAAGCGAAAGGCGGAGGAAAAGGTTTGACTAATTTATTATTATTATTATTATTATTATTATTATTATTATTATTATTATTATTATTATTATTATTATTATTATTTTATTATTATTATTATTATTATCATTATTATTATTATTATTATTATTATTATTAATATTATTATTCTTCTTTATATAATTAAAATATTTGAAGGCTAAGAAAGAAGAGGAAGAACGCCAACGCCGTTTGAAAGAGGAGGAAGAAAAGGAGCGTAAAAGACGTGAACTGGCGGAACAGAAGTTGAAAGAGGTCGGCGCTTTTAACAAGTTAATAATCATGTGTGGGTGGCCTAGTGGCTAGCGAATCGGACTCTCACCTGAGAGGTCATGGGTTCAGGTTCGCGGAGTGCCAGGCGGTTTTTGCTCTCTGGGAGCCTTATTGGAAGTTATTATATTATTAGTCAAGTTATTACCCTCTCCTCGTGTAAGTGCAACATTAACAATCAGGAATAATATTGTAGAGCGCAGTCGGTAGGGGGGGGGGGTCTAACAGTGTTAGCTGATTTTGTCGTGTATTTTACGCCTTATGGAATAACCGAATAACCCATATGTTTCATTATGTGCTAAAGTTTGACGAGTATTGGACGACACAATTAATTCACGCGTAAAACCTGATAGGGCAATTTGAACTTTGAACTATGTATTCTTTTAGGAAGCCGAGCAACGTCGTATTGCTGAACAACATGAAAAGGCCATGCAACGATTGCGTGTCAAACAGGTTTCTTTTATTTAGAAGTTTCCTTGAGATTCAACTTATATTGCTAACATCTTCATGCCTATACTTAGTTGTTGTTGTTAATCATTATTCAGTGTTGTTGCATTTATTTCAGTATTCAATAGTGTAATTATATTACTTACTCTATGTTTTCATAGTTATACGTCATGTAGCCCCGTAGCCCGGGGCTAAAAGACAATTTTAGCTTGTATAATTTATCCAATCCGTTATAGTCACTAATGCCTTAGTGGTGGGCCATACGAGAGGTCACTGTGGGACAGTGGGACTTATTCTACATTTTAGATTTGTTAAGTAACAGATTATGTTTAGGATCTTGAACGCCAGAGAGAAGAGGAGGAGAGAAAGCGGAAACAACTAGCGGAGGTATTTAATTTATATTTTAATTTATTCTAGTTTGTACGGGAGTAGCTGTATTTGAGTGGACGGAAGTAAGCTTATCATTGAAGAACTTGTTTTCTTATTATTAAAGCGGTATAGCACATGGTTTGGAAATGTATGCCTTGGAATTGGAAACTAAATTTTCGTGCATTATGTGCAAATTTCGACTGAAGCGCATTTTCGTATAATAGCTGATTTTCCAACACACGTATGATACCGCTTTAAAATACGGTTAAATTAGAATGTTGTTGGATGCGTTTTCTTGTGCATTGCACGCCCACGCCTTGACGTATGTGGAGTGTGCCCGATTGTGATTTTTGCAAAGCTTATTTTTGTGATTGTGGCATGAATTCATATAGTTTTCACCCAAGAAGTCTACCCTTCAGTCAATTCTACAATGTCAAATCCCCGTACTGTATAGTGAAATCTGAAATGTGCTATAACTATTTTTGTAGATCATTTTCCACATTTATGTGGAAAGAAAAAGAATTGATGTACTATGAAACTACGGCAGTCAGCGAGGGTAGCTGCGACTTTTACCGATTGATTGTACATTAACATTGTACAGTGATGTGCACGCAATATGAAATATATACAGAGGCAAAAATTGAAATATATACAGAGGCACTGGAGGCAAAAATTGACACCGTAATACCGTAACTTATTCTGTAAAAGGGATTACCGTATATAACATATACAGTAGTGAGCTAAACCGAAAATACAGTAGTCCCCACAACAGGAGGAGGAACGGGCGATGCAGGCTTTGGAGGATGACCTCAGGGATCCGGAGGTGGAGCCCGTAGTGCACGATGAGGAAGAGGTGAAGAAAGGGTTACTGTAGTGTTCATGCTCACATTCATCCGGGTTACGGTAACTCCCCTAGATGGGGTACTGTACATCTGTACCTCTCATGGGACTGGCACTGTATGACTGTAGGTAGTCACGAAAAGATCAAATGTGCCTAGCTACTACCATGGAATTTGTTTCTTGCATGAATGATGTTTTGATGTTGGGTTTTGCGGCTTGTTGCATGCTTTGCTTTTTTTTGCTTTTTTGCTAGTTCACCCTTCACTTGCACGCGTGTTATTTAAAAGTTTTATTTTCCCGACTAATCGAATAGTATTGTAGTTGACAAACTACTACGTTGTCAGGCGCGCAGCGCGAAAATGCATAGCCACGTCAGCGCAAAAGAGATGACTATTTATGGGAAAGGCGGAGACGCAGAAAAGAGGTTTTTCTCTGTGTCTCAAACTTTTCAATGCAAATTTGCTATCTTTTCCCGCGGACGCGGCTATGCATTTGCGCGCTGCGCGCCTGAGGACCGGAGTGTTTTACTAAAGTGGTTTGCCGTGCAGTTCAGGCATATTATTTCAATTTTTCTGTCATTTTATGGGATCCGGATCTTACGTTTCAACCTATTTTTTGGCTTTGCGTACACTCGTAACATTTTCTTTCTGGGCTTGGGCAATTTTTAACACATAATACTTGGAATTTCCATTTGGAGCTAGCAATTGCTAAAGGTCCCCAAGTATGGAGATTGTTAGTGGACTTTTTGTTTGTAGCTCATTCAAATTTTCAGTTGCAAGCGGAGCGTGCCCGTACTGAAGAGCAGCGAAAGAAGGTTGAAGCGATGCGTGCAGCAGCTGTGGCAGCAGAAACTGAAGCAGTTGATGTGAAACCGAATTTGAAGAAACTACCGGTGAGTTGACTGATAACCTGTATGAAAATTACGGTAACTATCGACGGGTTGATAATTGGGACTTGGAAGTGAAAGTTAGAGGGGGACTTAAAGACTTTAACTGGCAAAGCCTGAGCTTATCTGTGAGATTTATATTGTTAGTAGGTTGTTAGATACGACCTTAAATGTAATTGATTAAAAGTAAACTAAAGTATGCTACTGTTTACATGCGTAGATGCAGTCAACTTATTTGATGTTATTTGATGAGCTAATTTGAGTTCTGAGCAACAATAACTAACGATGAATCCCTATTGTTGTGGTGCTGCACCTGCAACTATAATCTCTTCAGACTCCGTCTGCCTCCTCGCAGCAGAATCCATCGATGCAGACAAATCAGTATGGGCAGCAAACGGGTGGTCAGCAGCAGCAGCAACCCATGAACTTTAATCAGATGATGATGGGACAGCAGCCGCAGCATAACCAACAATCGATATCGAATCCTCAACAGCAACATGTGAATCCGCAGCAGCAAGTTCATCATGGAACGTCGACGATTCGTGGTCCGACTACACCGGGTGGCCATGGGAGCCCACACAAGGTACTACATATATTGATTATCGATTAGTGATATCAATGATGATAGCGTAGTGGTTGACGAAGTGGACCGGTAATCCAAAGACGCTGGGTTCGATTCCCGCTCGTTCAATACCCCAATTTTCGGATCACCTTCAAAATGTATGATGATGATGATTGATAATGTCGGGTATCGACGTCGATAATTGATTTAGGTTTCCCGCCTTGAATGTTATTAGTTAATGTTTCAAATGACGTTAGTACCAGGTTACCTACACTGTGATTTGCAGCCCTAAACAGATTTATAAAACAAACCATGTGAAATGAAATATAGTTTAATTATGTTTTGTTTATTTCGTATTTCGAGTGTTATGTTATGTAATTTTAGCAAATGGGACCCCCGCAATCTCCGGCAAACATGCCATCGGCGTCGCCTGCACTGAGCAGTGGTGGATTTCAGAGTCCGGCACAACATTTGTGGGTTTTTTAAAGGCTTAGGCTTAGGCTTAGGCCTGTGTAGTTTATTGACTGGGTTAGATGGGATGGGGGTGTCTCAGTGAAGTCGTATGCACGATTGAGTGTAAGTAGAGTGTACTGTACTAAGTGTCGATGGGCGGCGGTAGCTTCTGTTCTGAAATTAACACATCGTAGCTTCTGTTCTGAAATTAACACATCGCTACATTCAACAACATACACTTAAACGCTATAAAGAAAATAAAAGTATGATAAGTAAAGGTGATACAGTGAAAGTATATTTAAACTCGTCGTTTTAGTGGCAGCCCATATGCTCATCATGGCGGTCCTGGCTCCACTGGGTCCAATACAGGACATGGCCCTGGCTCTGTGCCGGTTCCGAGCCCAGTTCACGCGGCGTACGGGCATGGGTCAGGGCCCAGTCCCGCGTCGAGTCACGGTCGTGGTTCGGTGCCGATTGCGAGCCCGGTGAGTGCCGCTTACGGGCAGGCTACACCTAGTCCCGGAAATGTATCGCATCACGGCGCTTCACCAATGCAACAACAATTGCATCACCAGCAGAGGCGGCCGAGTTTTACGACAGGTAAGCTGTCCGATAGTTATATCACATGTACGGATATATTCAGTAGCCAACAAAACACCGAGACGAGACTAGTGTATTATATACCAAAATACAACAAGACGTGTGTGATGATGTACTCAATGCGTTTCAAAAACCGGCCGGTATTTCGCTCGGTATTTCGAACGTATCGTAAATATAGGTTTACTTTGATGGGCCTGTCCCTTTAAGTTTCTTGTTCGTACGGCTTGTGCATCTATTAGTGTAGTAATATAGTTGTGTTGAATATATGAGATATTTTGCAGGTCAATCACCAATTGCCGCTCAGTCTCCGAGTGGTCATACATCGATGCATGGTTCGTTTCCAATGCAGCAATCACAGCAGAATATGGATGCTATGCAGCAACACCAGATGCAGAAACAACAACAGATGGCAGCTCAGCAGCAGGTATGGGGTTCTGGTGACACTTCATCGAGTGTTGTTAAAGCGGTATAAAACCCGGTTTTTGAAACTATGACTTTGACTCTGTATTCCCATGTAATGCGCGAGTTTTTAGTCTAATTCGGATTATATTGATTTGCATACAACATATTGAAATGTAGTTGTCCGACGTACGTTTCAAAACCCGATAGTTATGGGCTCGTAAAGTATGTCGAGTCGGAATAGATAAGGAATGAGAGGTTCTGAGAAATGAGAGAGGGACAAATTTGGTGAGTAACCTGTATCCCATTGTGGTTGCTATCAATGAATGCGACCCTTTATACATAAAATGCATTCTATCCTGATAAATAATAATAATAAATATTTTACGCCACAAGAGCGTGCAACTTTATTCAAGAGTGTTCGAATTTTTTTAGATGCAGCAAATGCAGAAGCAACATAGGCCTGTTGCTGCGCCGCAGCCGCAGACTACAGTGCATCAAAATAGTGCGCATATTGCGCCTCAACAGTCGACAGCAGCACATGGTCAAGTAGCGACGTCTACCAATGATCAATACCGGCAACAGAAACTTTTGCTGCAGCAACAAAATGAGCTTATTGAGCAGCAGCAGAGACAGCGGCAGGCGATGCAAGCAGGTGAGAATTGTTGATTGTTACTTTCTTTGGGGGTTTTGTTTATTTTTAATCTGCATTTTTGTCTCGCTGTATGCCGTATTACCTTTATTGCAGCTCAAGCTCAGTCGCAACAACAGTCAAATGGTGCGCAAATGCAGCAGCCGGCGCAGCAAAATCAACAGGGATTCCAACAGCAGATGGTAGGTTATTGTGATGGATGTGTGAGAGAGAGAGTGGAAGAGAGAGAGAGAGAGTCAATGAGAGAGAAGCAGAGGCAGGGAGATACAAGAGTTATAGAGGGTGGCGTTCGTTTGATGATATGGCGACGAGAAGGAAGCTCATCCAAATTTTCGCCAGGAACTGTTTTCCCCTATATTAGCTGAGAAAACTTTAGTGAATCTATGTGTTTCTTTTCAAATTTTTTGGTAGTACTATGTGAATCATTATCTTGTGATATAATAACGCTTCATACATTTTTAGGCTTATGGAAATGCCCAAACTCACAATCAGCTGGCGCAGCAGCAAATGTTAATGCAGCAGCAACAGCAACAACAATTGATGCGGCAGCAAATGATGATGCAAGGTGGATATGGAAACCAGCAGGTGAGAATATAGGTCGTACATAGTAACAGATTGTGATAATTCTGGATTTACTCGTAGTGTTCATTTCAAAACTGTTAAAAAAAAAAATAGGCTTACGCTTCAAGAGCGGTAGCCGAGTGGTATGGAGGGCACTAGTGCAACTCCATACGTCAAATTCCTAATGCAATCACACCAGTAGAAGCGGTAGCCGAGTGGTAGCGCTCTCGCCTTTGTGCGAGAGGTCCCGGGTTCGCTGTGCTTGCCACTTTGATAAGTATAATTGTTATCATGTACTATCTTTTTAAAATACGGGTAATCGTTATTGATATAATTTAGCTCTTGAAATACTTTAATAGTTATTTCTTCAAGATTTCGAACGGCAACGGTCCCCAGCAGCAATTTGGAAGCAGCGCTATGGGAATGCAGCAGAACCAGCAGCAAGCTATGCAACAGGGGTATAACAGTGGATATGCGGTGAGTTTCTTTGACTGTTTCACTGACGGGCAAAGGTTGAAAAAGGTTAAAGCGAAATACCGGCCGGTTTTTAAAACGCATCGTGGACAACTGTATTCTCACGTATTTATGCTAATTTGCTCGAATTTAGCTCGATGTTTTATTCTAATTTATGGTAATTTGCATAAGCTGCATTCGAATGCTAGTCTACTCGATCGAAAACCGGCCAGTGTTTCGCTTTAAACTAGGACTGTCCCAGGCCCCCCCCCCCGTAAGAGTCCATGCAGTCATAAATAATAAATTTATATTGCATGTAGGTGCGAACAATGGATGATTTAATGGCGCGCAATTTTAAACTTAACTTATCAGAACGCAAGTTATGGAAGAAACAAGAATAAAATTTGAGCACGAGCTGCACCCAAGTATATGAGCAACGTGAAACATCGGGCTTCGAGTTAACCGTATAATCATTTTAGGTTCAGCAGCAAGGAGGGCCGCAACAACAGCACTACGGTAGCGGGGGTGGATTCTTTTAGAAGTTTTCAATGTGATGTTATGCTAATTAGCGTGTACTGTATCTAGTGATGATGTTTTTGTGCTAAGCCTTATGGGTTAAGGTAAATGTAAGTTAGTTATCGGATGATCGATATTAATAGTTTACTACGTTTACGGACTTCTCATATAGGTTTTATATAGCTCCGAGATCTTTCATGTAGCTTCAGAGTTTCAATGTGAGTGCAAACGTTTTGTGCAGTTTTTCACAAAAGTGCAAGTGTTGCGTGTGTTTTGACTCTTTAATAATGGTTATATTGGCCCCTTTTCTTCTCTTTACCTATCTCCTATCTACTTTGAAAATATTTATATCCTTCTCTTCGTCCTATCTCCTATTTACCTAAAATGTTGGCGAACATTGCCCTGAGACCATATTCACCATTTAATTCCCCATGGGGAATTACCCGTCTTTTTCTCTGCGTGTCTCACACTAGAATGCTATTTTCTGTCCCCAGGGACTGTTTCCCCGACGGAATTGGAGTGGTGAATATGGCTTCAGAAGAAGAGAAGTACCCTAACTTATTCTACCTATTTGTTATTTATTCCTAAGATAAGAGACTTTATATTCACTTGCATGCTTTAAACTTATGTGTATACTTGTTGGCGCGGCACTGGCAAAGATATAGCGCCGCTATAAGTGAGTTGCGCGATGACGGCCGTCTGATCCTGGTAGTCCACGAAACGATGTCGCCCTGAATTCGCGCACTTGTGGCACTAGTGCCGCGCCACTATTCTGTGCTTTTATGGTTTTCTATGTCCTGGAGTGTGCCAGAACAGAGCGCACCCGAATAGTTGTCTCATTGTAAATCACTTGGCTGTATTTTACTTTGTTTAACTTATTGTCTTCCTGAATTTTTCATCTGAAAGTATTGTTTGACTACGGTATCGGGTATTCTTTTGTAGTTAAAGCGAACTACCGGCCGGTTTTTGAAACGCATCGCTGACAACTGATTTCTAACATATTTATGCTAATTTGCTCGAATTTAGCTCGATGTTTTATTCTAATTTATGGTAATTTGTATAAGCTGCATGTGAGTGCTGGTCTACGCGATGTGTTTCAAAAATCGGCCGGTATCCTTTTCGTATTTTCTACGTATAATTCTGACGTTTACCGTAAACTTGTCAGCCCGTTTAGGTTCATATACTAAGCTTTTGTTCTGGTTATATTTGTGTTTGTCTCGATTAGCGGAGTTACGGTATGGTAAATTAGTGACTCTCTTTTTAACGAAATTAGCGGGATCGTTTTTTCACTCGAAATGCAATATACAATCCTCGCAATTCTGGCGCTTTCATAGGAATGGGTGACAGTATTTATTATTATTTTCTTTTTGGAAATGTTCTTTTTTTCTCTCTATGCACTTGTCTGTATATTATGTGAGTTTTTTGGAGTTGTGGATCAACTTTTTTTGAAACGTTTTGAAGAAACGGGGGTATTGTGAAGTGCGCGGCTCGCCTAAGATTCTGTGTGGTTCGCACTCGTTTGGCGCGCATTTGGCTAAATCCGTTGTAGGTTTTCAATAAAGGGGCGAAAGGGAACGTGCGCTGTGTCACGTTTGAATTTTTGCATGGGGCCGCGCACTTTTCCTTTGTGTAACGTTTACTATAGGTTACGTTTAAATTAACTAAGAAGTTGCTGGGACATTTTTGTGTGCACCCGCTACATAGTTCCCATATTTGTCGTTATTCATTTACTAAAAAAAACTATTTGACATAGGATATATATACGATACTTGTTTGGTTCCCCGTGCATAATATTAGCAAGATCAGGCTTTGTTTATACATTACTGTTCTAATATGTTTATTTCTATAGCGTGTTGTGTCATTTGCCCTGTAATTTATATATGTATGCCAAACAAAAAGTGTGTGTTGTGTGTCTCTTGTGATTTTAGGGGTTTTTGATGGTTTGCGTTTTTGTTTTTGAATATAATAAAGTAATACTTACTTATAATATGTTTGTAATCGAGCATGGTAGTCACAAGGAGGGCGTGTGGTTTGTGGTGCGATTAACGGGTAAAGTGTGAGAATGGCTCTAAGCTCGCACACATTTCGCGCACCGCGAAATTTTCAGAACTTTCGGAGCTTCATCAGTGAACTTACAAATAATATGAGAGGATTATCATAGAGCATGAAGTGAGACCACCCAGTTTGTGAATTAATGGTTAAAATTTCCCTAGGAAATTTCGACCATGTGATACAAAGGTTTCTTATTTGCTGTCTGTTCACCGCACTTGTTCCGCGTCTTTTTTCGCGCGAGCCTCGGGCGTTATTTACACGCGCGCGGAAGGAAAAATGGAAAAACAGTCTTCCCATTTGTGTCTGTTGTTTGATTGCAAAACGTTGACGCATTTGGACCACATATCGGGAACGAGGCCCAGATTTGCATGGATTTTGCATGTTGTGCCAATTTGTGGCCAAGATCTTTGAAAATTCTTGTTTGTATGATGCCGCGGGTCTTTGTCGGGCGCTGGATGTTTCGATGGCCGCGCGCCCTAGCAGTGACTCGCCCAGTTGTCTCGGGTGCACGTGCCACTTGTGCGCGAACCAATCTGTTCTTCTCTGTTTTCAATGTTCGCGCACTTGTGGCGCACTGTACGCACAATTTACTGGGCTTACCATCTTATTGCGCCGCTTCTTTTGTATCGCCAACTGTATCTCGATAATTACTATGTATTAGTTGCTTACAATTAGTTGTCTTGCCATTCATAATTCTTGAATTTGTGTGAAAAATGTATATTTTAATTTTGAGAAGGAATTTGCCAAAATTGTGCATAACGGGCGCCAGATTATCGCTGCGCGAACATGTCGGGTTATAGGAGATCGTAGTATACTTTTTTAAAATTAATTTGACCCAGTGAATAATTGTAGTCCTTTCTGCGCGAACTATGTACTAAAACTAAAGAAACGATGTTGCTACGAACTGTTACGTGGATATTCCTTCTGCAAACAACTTCTGCTTTAATTTTAACAAAACCGTTGTTCCGACAATGTCACTGGTAAGTTCTTGGGTTTTTTAAAATTAAATTTATGCATATTTTCATCAATTTGTAATATTTCTTTGTAAATTATTTCTTTACATATAAAAGACCATTCTTAGTGTTAGTTCTAATTTTACTTCGGTAAAATTTGATGGGACATTCTGTGTAAAGTTGACCATTTTTTGTTAGTTTTGCATACAATTTAAAAATTATTTAGTGATTTCCCTGGTGACCCAGAATGCGCGCCGATGATAAATATGACACTCGGCATTCCAGGTTTGTCTTGTCATTTCTTACATTGCGTTTCATATCAGGTCCTCGGTAGTATAGTGGTGAGTATCCGCGTCTGTCACATGCGAGACCCGGGTTCAATTCCCGGCCGGGGAGAATTTTTTTGTCATTTTGCATTTATCGTCAATCCAACTTGACTGCAAATAGTGACCCATTGCGGTTAACGTTTTGCCAAGCGTTGTTTTAATTTTATAGCAGCAATTACATAATTACCTTATTTAGAGCAAAGTGTGACATTGGAATTTCATATAACGCATCTTATGCAACAGAACTTCGTCATTTACAGGAATTATGATAAAGAGTAAGTTCTATCTAACTCTTACATTATTTTTCTTTTCGATCCTTTTCAAGTAGTTTTCTTTGATAGTGTAGATTGTTCAGAATGAGATATCTCACTCATAGTGATTCAAGAGAATTGCCTTATTGTTAGGTATTTCACTGATGATAATCATACTCACCGGATCTAAAAATGAAAAATGTTCGCGTCAAAATATATCGCACCCAATGTGTCGCAGTTTTTGGAATGGGCACGGCTTCGGTGCCAGAAGCACGCCACAAATACGCCAAATCGACTGTAATTGGGTCAGCCGCGGTAATGGCGAGCTCATGGTTGCCATATATTTTTGTATTCGGGAGATTTTTTTCCTATTATATATGCTTCAGTGAATCAACAACCTACAAGAAACTGGGTGCTGAAAGCGAGAATGGAACATTGATGATTGAAGCTCTGCACCTTGGGGATCATTTGTTGCGAAACTTTTCATTTACCTACGCCCCAAATAATGCTACTGACCGGGAGACTTCCCCTGCCGATGGGCTGATTGTTTTTGACTTCGTTGATAAGGTGCGATTTTCGATTCATCACAATTAGCATATCACCTTAAGCATAAACAAATGTGTCCTCGGTAGTATAGTGGTAAGTATCCGCGTCTGTCACATGCGAGACCCGGGTTCAATTCCCGGCCGGGGAGAAGTTTTTGCAAGTCTGGTTTTTTACGATGATAACTGCAGGTTTTTTTGCAAATGGAATTAATTGCAGGATGGTCAACTATCGCACACACCAAATCAGTTGCTATCACATTTCACCGAGCCAAAGATTAGCATATGGTTGAGTCCAATGTAGGTTGTTTAATTTGACGGAATGAATGAAACAAAATCGTAAGCTTTAAATCACAGAAGCAAACATGACATGATGTAGCATTTTACAGCTGTTCCGATTAATTATTTCTTGAACACCTTTGGATTTGGAGGCTTTTCTTATATCCGCCGCGAAACTAGTACCTGCAGTTTCTGCTAGCGGCGTCAATCTTGCTCACCTGGTTGTGCGCGAAACTGGCGCGGTGCCTACAATCTTTTGAATGTTTTCAGTCACGATCGCTCAAAGAATACAATGGGTCAAGTCACCTTCGGCGGTATCGATCTGGTGAATTGTGGCCCAGTGGCCATGTGGGTCCACCCCCTTCCGCCAATGTTCCCGGAATATAAACCCGATTGGACGGTCAAGGTTGATGGGTGGGTAGTTGATTATCATTGTACATCTTTCCTTTTCCGCTCTTGCGCCGCTCGCACCATCCTCCCGTACTCGCGGACCGTTTTTGGCGAATTTTTGTGTTGTTTCTAATGTCATAATTTTTAATTAAAATTTAATTTTAAATAGAATAACGGAATTTTACATACATCTGTTAAGTTTTGCCGTCGGTGACGATGAATACAATATTGTGCATCGAGCGGTTATTCAGCTGGAACGCGACAATATAGAGGTGCGTTTGTTTGTTTGTTTGCTTGTTTGTTTGTTTGTTTGTTTGTTTGTGTGCACGTGTGTGTGCGTGTCCACACGCATGCGTGTATGAGTATGTGGCGTAACTTACTTCCGTTTTGTGTGTGTGAGCTTTGCTATTTGAAGCATCTTTCGGTTCGGTTCTGTTCACTGAATACATTACTATTTCCCTGTTGTTATTATATGTACATTTAGGTTCCAGCGCGCATATTCCGCGTGATTATGCTCAAAACTGGGGCTCGAAGGAAAAAGTACAGATTTAGACGAGGCTTGGAGCAGGTGAAGTAAATCTTTTGTTTTATACATTAAGGGCAAAAGATTTGCCCCCAGGCAGGATTGAACTACGGACCTCTGGTTTACAAGACCAGCGCTCTGCCACTGAGCTATAAGGGCGCGGTAGAATCATATCAGGGAATAGCCCAAAACGGGGCATTTTGTAGGCAAACATTCAAGCACGAAACAATATTATTTACCAAACACTGATCTCCTTCTATTGTTTGCCTACATTGTCGGGCGACTGTTAGGCAATTCCTTGCTGCGGACTAATGTGCCCTTATAGCTCAGTGGCAGAGCGCTGGTCTTGTAAACCAGAGGTCGGTAGTTCAATCCTGCCTGGGGGCAAAGTTTTGCACTTTACGTATAGGGAAGCTTTATGGAATGTCCCATAGGAAAGCTTTGTGACTTCTAATTAACTAATAGCTTGACTAATAATTTGTTTTAAAATTCAGAATTGTTCTACTTTAAGGGCTTGCGTCTTATAAATTGTCTGCTAAAAATTTAAACACTGTAAAAAAACTGTAAAGACTGTCCTTGAGCAATAACACTTACTTAGTCATGTACAAAAACATTTCAAAACACAAAAAGGCAGTTACAAAATCAAACCATTTATGTACAATAAATATACACCTCTTTCTTTCCATCATAACCATATTTCGCAAAAGTTTCTGACGAGAGTGGGATTCGAACCCACGCCACCGAAGTGACTGGTGCCTTAAACCAGCGCCTTGGACCGCTCGGCCATCTCGCCATGTTTGCGAAGCGTCGCCTTATCATATATTTGCAGCATATGGTGTCCTGTCGTATGAGGGAAAAAGGCCCAATAATTTACTTTTCTATTGAAGACAAGGAGTTTGCGATTCCTCCAGACCAATATATACTTGAGGTTTGTTTCCTGCTTTTTGTTAAGTTCTTGCTTGATTTCTTTGCAACGAGAAACTCTACTGGCCTGTTTGATTGTCTGCAGCAAGTGTAGCCGTAGCTCCGAATGGACTCAAAGGAAATTAAGCACTACTACTGAGTTCAATCGGTGAATGACAAAAGAATATGGTTTCTCCGCCATAGTGACTAATAGCAGCTTCTTTGACTAGGCATTTATGGTGTACAGCAGCAAGTTTCTAAAAGAATTGTTGCAGAGCGGCTTCGGTGATGGTTGCGCTCTTGCTGTGACAGCAGCAGTTTCAAAAACCAAGACGATACGATTGGGACGACCCTTCTTGAGACAGTACTGTACTGTTTTGGACTACGAAGGTATCTTTTAATGAACATTTGCTCATGATCGATAATCTCAAGGAAAAGTCCCTTTAAAAAATTACCGAACAAAAATAAGGTTCGCCATAGAAACAATATGTCGTGGGTGGGCCGCTCGTGGAGGGGCTACATGTGTGCCAGAAACGTGCCTCATGAGAACATCTTGTTCGCGCACATTTGGCGCGTTCTTGACGCGATGCACAAGGTATAAAACAAATGATTCAACAACCTTCAGGTAGAATCGGTTTCACCGAGCGGGAGTACATTTCCGACTTTGAAAGTGGCGAGGACCCCGACGACGTGAAGATCGGAGAGGTCAGAGAGCGAAAACCCGAACTGGAGAAGGTTACGGTGGATAGAGCGTGATTTAAAAGAAGCCTCTAATATGGGGGAAATTACATGCCTGCATTCTGTTGATTATTTGGTATGATGCATTACTTATTTATTGAATGAATTGGTTATCGAACGTTGGTGAATCATTGACAATCAGCAAGAACCTATCAGTTAGATAAACAGAAGACTGTTTGTGAGTATTGATTAATTGACTGACTAATTGATAATTGGTTTATTGAACGTTACTTGACAAAAACTATCATTATTTTTTCATTAAAATTTGATCGATTAATTAAACTCTTATTGCTGAAGTGTCCTATCCTTTTTTTAACCAACTACGTCGGTTTCGAGCCACGCTAACTTGCCGCCCAAACGGTCGCTGGTATATTCCTACCGGCGACTAATTTAATCCGACCAAGGCCATTCAGGAAAGTTGGCCGGCGCCCCGCCTGCACTAGGCCCGAAAATGGTGGGCTGCTACAATTGGGCCCACACTTCTTTGTAGGTCGCGCACCGGTCAAACTTTCATGTTGTCCCAAGTTTTTCCATATGCATATGGTGTTCTTAGTTAGTGATCTGAAAACTCATGCACTTGCACTTTGATAAAACTTTGTACATTTATAAAATACTTTTTTTTTGTAGGTTGCGATCATGTACTCTTGAGTAATAATTTAAATATTTATTGGTTGTGTCTTGTGTCTGTAAATCTATAACTTCCTAGCAATCATTCTTTACTATGCTTTGCCAAACAGTGTGTGTGTGTGTATTAATAATGTATCAACGCGAATGCAGAGCTAACAAGAAAAGACAAGTTTTAGAAATCCAGTACAATCTATTTATTAATTTATTGCATAAATACTATGCACCCGTAGCGATGGCAATTACACACTAGCTATGTAAATAAAGGCGGTAATTGATGAATAGACTTGAAAATTACAAATAACTTCTAGAATGAAGTTACACATAAATAAAAATGATAGTTCACTATCAAAGAAGTTGTTACATACAAATACACTACGATCTCGAGCGCGCAGCCCACTGCGCACCCAGCAGCGTAGTGCACCTGCACCAAAAGGAAGGGGCGAAAGGTGCGCGGCGCGGTGCACGGTTGATGACCAGAGTAGTGTAGTCGACAGTGGAAGGGAAGTATGAAGTGGCTTAATTTGCCAACCTTCTCATCATCATACATGATGCGCACTTATATTATGTATTATGTGTCAATAAATTATTGTAAATTATTAAGTGAGAATACAAGCCATGGTGAAAAACAATAGCTATCCAATAAAAATATGCGCAGGTCATTGAATCCATAAATTTGTCTGTACATAAAACCATACAGTAGATCAGTAGACTCGCCCATAAACCATAGTGACACAATGTTCTTACCTTAGGCATATTCAAGAAAGGCATATTTCTGATGAAATAGAAGTTTTTTTCTTTTTTTCCTAAGCATATTTACGAAATTTCTGATGAAATATGTTTAGTAGCCTAATTGCCTAATTCTGAAGTTTACGTGAAAAGTTCACATGCTCTAGCTGTTCTGACCCCTTTGTTTTATTTTCCTTGTTCACCATTTTCCAAAGCGCGCACCATCCAGTCCGCAGGCGATCGGTGTTGAAGCTGAAAGGAAATAGTTTAAAGCGATATCGCACGAGGTTTTTGAAATGTGTGCCATGAGAACTGATTCCCAAGTACTGTATGAAAAACTGTTCCGTTATGCACAAGTGATGAGTAAGCAAATGAGCACCGCCCGCGTTTCGTCGTTGTTAGTTGAAAGATAAAGATAAGCATTAAATCCCAAAATTCGCTTAGAAGATCCCTTTATAAAACGGGTTACTGTGTTTGTAGCGGAATAAAAGAAAGTCACGGAAAGAGGGCGAAGTTGGTTAGAAAATATTGCAAAGTAAGAAAATTAATAATAAATAAAATAAATTTCAAACGAACCCGGAGTGCGCGCGGCACTCGCTTAATCTCCGTGCGGCCCTCAAGCATTTGGTTGGGCCCAAATTCGTTTTCCCTGAAGAGTTTGTCCGGTTTTTGGTACAAAGCGGCGTGTTGCACGGGAAATACGCGACGCGGTCTGTAAGTTTTCACGCTTGCGTCGCGGTAACGTACAAATGGATCAATATTTATTATTGATTTCTTTATTGTACTTTGCAAGAGGGTAAGGTTGTCAAAGCATGATTGCAGTGGACATTACATCAAGGGCTCTACGTCTAGAAGTTACCATGCAAACGAGCGCTGTGTTGGGTGCGCGGAAAGGTGTTGAGTTCGGCGCATTTTTTGCGGAGGTGCGGAAGATGCGCCACTGAAGCGCTATCTCGAATAAGCGCGGTGGCGACCCCGCAGCGCCTTCTTGAGGCGAGGTACTGCTCCGCATTTTGCTTGCCTAGAAGTTGCTATAGACCATGTGCCAGTTTTATTTTCGTAGTTGTTAGATGTCATGTTCTCGCTCGCATGTTGTGTGCCAGAACTGCGCCAATGCAAACCTGTAAGTTATAGGCCTCGGCTGCGCGCCTACTAGGGGTTCTTGATGCTCCAGTTGAGTAAGACGGTTCTCAATGAGAAATAAAATTGACAGCACGGCCATCACCATTGTACAGTAGAATAATTCCGATTTCTTCGTGGTTGCCATATTTTGGTGTCTGAACTAATTTTAATAATTAAAATGAATTTTATAATTACAGAGCTAATTTATTGAGAAGTAAGCATGTTCGAAATATTGTTGCTCTTTCCGCAGTTGGCAGCATCATAGGAATTTTTAGATCAAGAAAATGCACATAAACAAATGAAACTGTGTGTCTTTAAAATATATGAAACGTGAACCAAAAACAAAAGATGGAAGAGAGGAAAATTTAAAGCGATATAATGAGCGTTTTTTGAAACGGATGCTGGACAACTGTATTCACATATGTTGCATGCAAATGAATACAATTATTTGCATTTGCTACATGTGATCATAGCGCCCAACATATGTTTCAAAAACCGCACACTGCGTAAAAATCAAAACTACTTGTTTCATGATGAAACGTTATAGAAACACCTTATGCGGGCAAGATAGGTAGCAGCTCACGTCACCGCAGATCCGTGAGAAAATTAGGGTAAAAATAGTGAAAATGCGTATTCTCGCTAACCTAGAAAGCGCATGTTTTTATGTAGGTGCGCGCGAAAGCGGAACATGAGCGATAGCGATACGATAGCTATGAGATTCGGCGGATATACAAAGAGAGAGAGAGAGAGAGAGATAGTGAGAGAGATAGAGAGAGAGAGATAGAGAGAGAGAGAGAGCAAAAGAAATAAATAAAAACAGAGATCAAGTGACAGAGAGATCCAGCGAGAGAGAGAGATGGAGAGAGAGATGAAGTGAGAGAGAGATGGAGAGAGAGAGGTGGAGAGAGAGAGAGAGATGGAGAGAGAGAGATGGAGAGAGAGAGAGAGGTTAGAGGCAAGTCGGTGTTCGCCAAATTTACCAACATTCAAAACAGGGGATACACTGTTCCTGAGAAACCCCATATCCCAATTATTGAAAACTGGATATCAAATCTAATGAAAGGCGCTTCCTTTTGTGGAACAAATAAGCCTCAGGAGAATGAAAGAAAAAAAAGGGAGAGATAGAGAGATTGAACGAGATAGATAGAGAAAACGCGCGAGAGGGGGAGGAGAGAGAGAGAGAACGAGGGATACAAAAGAGGGCAACGATTAGAAAGCGAAAATCAGAGCATGCGAGTTTAATGCGGAAAGCCGGGAAACTGCATCAGGAATACGTTGTGGTGTGCTTGCATAAAAAAGTGTTTTGAAATACGTTTTTCACGAAAAAAAAAATCAAGACTTTGTTCACACTTCATACGAACAAAGGATACCAATTATTGGAACTCTTAATTATGATTTATGATGAAGAACATATGCAGATCCTTTAAATTTTAGAAAAAAAAAGGCACGACAAGTACTAGACCAGAGGAGAGGCCATATTCACCACTCAATTCCCCATGGGGAGTTCCCCGTCTTTTTCTCTACGTGTCTCACATTTCAATGCTATTTTCTGTCCTCAGGGAATATTTCCCCGAGGGAATCGGAGTGGTTAGTATGGGCACAGGAGCTAGTATTCTAGTTTTAATCATTCTTTATCATAATCAGATCCATTCTAGCCTCATCCTAGACGTATGCCAATCTGTCACTTACTTTTTTACTGGTGCTTTATGTTACAGAAATGCAACATGAAACTAGTCGCGGGATTGCAATTGCTTTCAAAACGTAATTGCGAAACGCGAAAGGCAAAATCCTTTGGTGGTGTTATGACAGAAAGATGATGTAAAAACCATGCCAAAGTATTAGGAGTCTACTATAATGTCTAGTATATAAGGCAGGTCCAGGTTGCAAGATATACACGCACATTTTAGGCAACGACAACTCTTATCAGCCCTTCTCTTTATTTTATAATTTGATATTTCTCTTCCATATGATGGTATAAAAATTGGGGAGTTCATCGTAAAAACGATGAACTTAGTGATGTGTCGTATGTACGAGCTACAGTTTTGTTAGCTGTACTTTAACAAATTCAAGAAGTAATTTACCGTTATGCCAGTAAACGAGGTTATAATATGTCTATGAAAACAAAGTCCAAAATTACGCGATTATGTCCTGAGCCTGAGGCCGTATTCACCAACACACAGGGAGCCCTCCTGAAACTCGTCTGCTCTCTACGCGCTCTTTAGCTCCCTGGGCCTGGGAGGGCTCCCTACGTGTTGGTGAATACGGTCTCCGTATTGACGGGAAATAGCGCGCTTAGTGTATGAGTTTAGATCTAGTCCTAGAGCATGAATCGAACTAGTTTACGAAGGTCATTATGGGTTTAACCTGCAATATTTAAGAAGTTCGAGGTCTAGGTCCGGGGTTCAAATAGTTTAAAAGTAGCGACACTTGACTCTTGGAATAATCCTTGTTTGTTGGTTTCCTCACGCGCTGCATAAATTCCCTCGGATGATTACTCCTGCTTATAGATGTGTGTTTGATTGTTTCCCCTATAAATTTTCTTTAGAGCCGTTTGTATAAATTATCCCTATTGTAACTAATTACTGTATGAGTACTTTGTTTAGCTCACAACTTAATCATGTCTCGTCAGTCTGTCACTCTCGCCCTCCTCGCTGTTCTTTTCCTCGTCAGTGAAGCGTGTCTTCTGGGCGGAGGCGGAGGTTGCGGATGCGGTTGCGGAGGAAGAAAGAAGAGGTTCGTAATATCCTAAAGTTGATCTGGATGGCCTAGTGGTTAGGGAGCGGAACTAGCGTGCAAGAGGGTCACTGGATCAAATCCTCCTCCACCCTTTGTACATTATTTGCATTTTCAGATCGGTTGACCTGGAATGGGCTGGCCAATCGGCTTCCGATGGCGATCTTCTGTGCAACAGCATTCATCTGAGAAAGATTCTTAATGAGGTGGGTAATTGGGGTAGCTAGCTAGCTAATTGAAGAAGTAATTTATGTAGCGACTAGACTATATATAAGTACAGTATACTCCTGCAACAAGGACAATGCGAACTTATTATCTTTATTCAATACTCACCGCCGTTTCGGCATAAGTCCTCCGTGTCAACCTCACAGTTGGGTAAATAAACAAATGAGAAAGTTAGAAATCAGCATCCTAAGTTAAAGCGAAATACCGGCCGTTTCTTGAAACGCATCGTGGATAACTGAATTCTTACGTATTTATGCTAATTTGTTCAAATTTAGCTCGATTTTTTTTATTCTAACTTATGTTCATTTGCATGCGCTGCGTAAGAGTGCTGATCCACTCGATACGCTTGAAAAACAGGCCAATAGTTCTCTTTAAAAGAATTGAACATAGACCGTCCCAGTGAAGTCCCAATAATATTTCTAATAGTTCAAATTGTACATCTTTTCAGACCCTTTCCTCCTCTCCCTCAGCTTCGAAAGATGCTCTGATAACTCGTCTGACCGCCGAAGAAGAGACGTCGGCCGTGGTTATTTGTTCCGAAAAACCGTTCACCTACGCACTGCCCGCCCACGCAGAATACTGTTCCCTTAGAAATGCATTCAACGCATGCCAAATTATCATACTTTAAAGGGAAGGGTGACACTGGCCTGACCATTAGCACATAACATAAGAAATCAATTTTTCTGTACATTCTTGAATTACTTCGCTTTGTTTTCCTGGAATTACTTGTCTTCAGTTGGAACATGTCTGTATCATGATTTGGGTTTTATATCCTGTTTTTAAATAAATGATTATGCATAGCATACATTCTGATGTTCGTGGCTCTGTCTACACAGGTCGTAAAATGATAAACTCGTGTAAAACTGACAATTAGATACGAAAAAAATAGGTATTATTCCGCGGTATTCTCATATTGAAGTAACTTTCTAAGTAAATCACCAGCCGGTCACTTTTTTCGTTTTCCTGTATTCAATAATAGTATTCAAGATATGCAGTTATCGAAAATCCGTTTTAAAAAAGTCAGTTAATCGTGACACAGTAAAAATATACCGCTATCTAGAAGCAAACTGTTAGCAGAGAAGTTTTAGCATACTTATATCCTATGCGCTACCGCACCCGTGCCTGCGACCTTCGTTTTCTCCAGCTTATTCCTAAGCCCTCGTGCGGCACGGCGGCTAAAACTATGGCTCTAGTTACACGAGGTGACATATTCAAGATAAGCTAGATTCATTTATTATCTTACTTCTTTTTTTCGTTGTGTACCAATGTGCGTAAGAAATGCTCTAGCTGAACACAAAACATGTTATGACAACAAAGATTTTTTAGTTTTATTTTCAGCCGTTCTTGATAAACAACGATAAACAATAAAAACACCTTTTCAAAAGGAAAAAAATCAACAATTATAGGTCAAGCGTAGACATGCAATTCCGTTAGAATTATCCGTCAGCAACTACATATACCACCTTTATTTTCACAGCGAAACATTCAGATAATTATAAGTAAGCTCTTTACGTAGTACTGAAATAATAAAAATATCAACAACAAAAACGATAATTTCGGGTAGGTTTTTATTTCAGTACAAGCAATTCCAGCCAAAGGCCAGAAGCCATATTCACAACTACGATTCCCTCGGGGAAATATTCCCTGGGAGCAGAAAATATCATTCTAACGTGAGACACGCGGAGAAAAAGACGGAGAATTACCCTCGGGGAATTGAGTGGTGAATATGGCCTCAGGTCTGTTTGTGAATTATATTTCGATGTTTCATACTTCATGCTCATAATGGACCCATCATCTCAATTAGTTATCACCTTTTTGTTTAGCATTATGGAAAAGGCAACATGATACATGAAACTATAAGAAGGTTGATTAATTTAATCATGTAATGCCACAACGGCTTAGAGAAAAACAAAAAAGGGAACTTAATTGGAAAATGTATCGTATATAAGGCACGACTAGCTAGCAAGTATACCACTACTTGTGCAACAATTATTTCGTGATATTACATTACAATCAGATACTTGTTGTCATTTTCTCTGATTTGAACAACACTGTAGTTTATAGCATTACTTGAAAATTTTGTTTTATGTTATAATTTGAACTATTTTATATTATCATTAGTTTCATAAAGTCTGGAATTATCTCAAACTTCTCTTCATTCTTGTTTTCACGGATTCTACAAAATCTGTGGTGCATGTACAGTCGTTGCGAAGATCTTAGTTTATTTATTTATATGGTAACGGATTGTAATGATCAATAAACCGTATGCTCACAAGTTACGCAACTTTCAGTTAGCAAAGCCTATGTCTGTCACTCTCGCCCTACTCGCTGTTCTTTTCCTCGCCAGTGAAGCTTGTTTCCTGGGCGGAGGCGGAGGTTGCGGATGCGGTTGTGGAGGAAGAAAGAAGAGGTTCGTAATATCCTAAAGATGGTCTAGTGGTTAAGAAGCGGAACCAACGTGCGAAGGGTCGCTGGTTCAAATCCTCCACGACCCTTTTTACATTATTTGCATTTTCAGATCGGTTGACCTGGAATGGGCTGGCCAGTCGGCTTCTGATGAAGATCTTCTGTGCAACAGCATTCATCTGAGAAAGATTCTTAATGAGGTGGGCAATTGAGCAATTGACTATGCTTATTGTTAATTGTTAGGTTTAGGACAATCACTTTATTTTTTTCATAAAACTCTGGAAATTATGTACGGTCTGAGAAAACTTTTCTAGCATCTGCAGAAATAAAAGGAATGCCAAATTCGCATTTATATCGTGAAAAAGAGTTTAAAGTGTGAGTTTTTGGTTCTTTTTTATAAACGGCAAAAAGTGAACAATTCATTACAGTAGAGGCGTGGCGGCGCATATTCTTCTTCTGAGCCAGTTTTTTATTTATAAAATATAAAATACAGAATCGGCGAAAGTAAACCGATTCCCTTTGAAGCCCCAAAGAAACTTTTACTATTTTACTGATTTTAAGTAAAATAACGCACTTCAAAGCAGAACCAAAAAATTGCCAACACAGAAGCTAGTGCGCTGCCCACATATGAGTGCACAATTAGAAAAGCTCATTCTTTATTCACACGAACATTGATTTGATTTGATTTTTTTGCTTTCTAACCGTTGTAAACTAGTTCGCGGTCGACTCTACACAACAAACTACGTTTGTGGCACAGGATGTCTATAGTACAGCAGTTTGTTATCTTTTTTTAAAGCGAAATACCGGCCGGTTTTTTGAAACGTACCCCTGCGTTCTTATACTTTATATATGCAAATGAGCATAAATTAGAATAACAAATAGACCCCACTTAGCATAACTGCATAAGAATGCAGATACTTGAGATGCGTTTCAAAAACCGGCTGGTAGTTCGCTTTAAATGAGCGATATCTTCCAAAGAAAGCAATTTTTTGGTTCTGCTTTGAAGTGCGTTATTTTACTTAAAATCAGTAAAATAGTAAAAGTTTCTTTGGGGCTTCAAAGGGAATCGGTTTACTTTCGCCGATTCTGTATTTTATATTTTATAAATAAAAAACTGGCTCAGAAGAAGAATATGCGCCGCCACGCCTCTACTGTAATGAATTGTTCACTTTTTGCCGTTTATAAAAAAGAACCAAAAACTCACACTTTAAACTCTTTTTCACGATATAAAAATTGGTCTCTTTTTGCAGATATTTTTTCTAAATATCCGACTCGCAACTAGACCATATTCAAACCAAAGCCTCCTTTAGTACTAGGCTGCCACAATAGTTCCAAAACTATATGAAACCCATCTAGTCTAAGCTATACGTGATGTCCTACAAAATACCTAAATGGCCGTTTCAATTTCAGCATACTGCAAGAAACTACAATATGACCAAAAACATGCCTGCAAAAACCCTTTGAACAATATGCAAATATGCTATGCAAAATTGGAAGAATTAGTTAGCAAGTGATTAACCTCAGCGTCACCCCTGACGCCAGAACCAAAAAAATCTGGGTTTTGAAGGAGTTGAAACTAAAACCCCAGTAGCGTATGTGTATGTCAAAACTGAAGAATCTCAAGGAGCAGTGCACGAAGTAGGAAGTATGAATCCGATATTTGCCTTCCAATCAAGGCTTTTTCTTATTTGTTCCTAGGGGCAATCGCATGTACGCGAATCATCTAGTCGATCTAGTGACTAGTGACTGGTGACAGTGGTGGCTGGTACGTGACCGTTTGATGACCAGTTGAAAACTGTTTTCGATAAGGACTTGGTAAAAAGCTGGTCATGAAGAGGTCACGATATGGGCTGGCCTACAAAAAAAACTGTGCACCTGCACTAGATGGGTTCACCCACTACCCAGTCCACACGTTAATTTCCCAATCCAATTATCATGTAAGATTGAGGAAACTCCACAGTTTTACATAGAGAAATCGGAAATACATATACATATCAAACGTCTGTGACGCAGTTGAAAATTACGATTGAGAACACGCATCGTTCTTTTTCATGAGAATATTCTTATTTGAGCTGCGGCATTCCATTATACCCGAAGAGGAACAACTGATTCTAATATAACTTCCGCAACGTGAGTTCGAACTCATAGTAGAGTAACTTTCTTATGCGGCTTATACGATTTCATGTTTATATGACGCTCCCCAAACGTGATCCAAGGTTTACGTTTACGTAATACAAAAAGATGCGGAAAGCCATGACCTACTTAAACCAAACCCCTGAAACGTACAATTTTTTTTCGTATCGTGCACGGTGCATCTAAATAAACGTATTCTTGTTTTTTTGTGACAATGGCGGAACCGTAATCAATACTACGTTTCAAGGATTTGGTATAAGGTGGTACCTTTTCGCAACTTCAAAATAAGCAAAATGAGTCTCCGTACCTTAATAATATAGTCAATACGTTTCAGACGTTTCATATACTATGATCATTATTTCCAAGCTTGTTCCCAGGATTCTCCGAGCTTGGACCCAGTAGAATTGTATTGTTTTTCTACTGGGATTTTACTGGGTCCAAGCTCGGAGAATCCTGGGAACAAGCTTGGAAACGCACTCTCGCCGAGGAGAGCGCAGACAACGATACAATTTCCACCCCACGCCGCACCGCGGCAAAAAACCGCCGCCCATATATAAAAATAATAATAAAATGTATTTATTTATTTTAAAATGACAAAACCGATGACAAATAAAATGAAAGCAACATGTTTGGCCAATAAAAATACTATCCTTATCTTATACTTCTTATTGTTTTTCTAGAGTAAAAAACTTATAGGAAAATATAACGAGATATACTATTATTATATTACTATTATATGAGAATAGTAACACACTAAACATCACACATATTAGGACTTAGCATTAATACCATTAGTGTAGTACATACATATTACACTAACTATTATTTATGGAAAAACTGCATAAAACAATAATAAGACGACGGACTTATTAACATAGTAAGAAGTACCTGTGAACTAAGAGTTAAACGCGGAATCCACAAAGTCAAACGATGTTAGATCGTGTACCATTTTTTACAATTTAGCGGCTAGAAAATGTACCAACGGAAACGTTATCAAAGCTCACAGTAAATAAGTCCCACGCCAACAATTAATAGCTACTAGTAAGCAACTACAACGTGAAACTTGGCATCGCGGCGCCAAAAATGAGGGTCCGTCACAGCGGTGCCGCGCACTCCGCCTAAGGTGCGCGGCGGGTGCGCCGGAGTGCGCGAATGGTAAATGGCGCACCTACGGCGGTCTTAGGGCGCATCTGGAGCGCACCTACGGTGGACTTGCGCGGAACCTACGAAAAGTTCGCCGCAGGTTCGCCCAACTGAGTTGAATATCCTTTCGCGCACCTACCTACCGCGCGCTCTAGGCGCAGTGCGCCGCCCCGCTGTGGCGGACCCTCATTTTTGGATGTCGCCAAGTTTCCCCAGTGTAGCTAAAAACTAAACTTACATTAGAGCAGCTCGCGCTCAACCTTTACGTTTTAAATCGAGAAACTAAATAGAAACCTAAAGATTCTCTAATTACCTACGAGGGATTTATTTAGAGCATCTAATAAAAACCTCGACGAGTCAGGTAGATTATTCGCCACAGGTTCACTCCGGCGCTCAGCGCATTTTCCTTTCAGGGGCCTCGTGCCTCGTACTAGCGGAGTAGCTTCTGAGTCCTGAAATCATTAATCTATTATATTTCCTAACGTCCTAGCGTGAAGACATTAAAGTAGCAAAATATTTGTGCTTTTTATTAAGTTCCTCCTTTTTTAATTATAATTATTGCTGAATTAAATCGTGCTCCAGAAATAGTAGTGTTATAAATAACGGCCGAGGTTAAAGTGACATAACGGCCGAGTTTCGAAACGTCTACGGAACAACTGCATTCCCATTCTTATACTGCACGTAAATGTAAATGCAAACAACCGTATTGTTAGCCTGAAAACACGCATCTCGCGCAGCTATTTGCATAATCTACGCGAACGCGAACATGGGCATGAATGCTGTATCTACATCTACATACATTGCTAGAACAGGCCGTTATACCGCTTTAACAATGCAAAGGTTAAATCAGTCCCCTGAGTTCCCAATGAGGCGAACAGCATCCACAGACATATAGAACTGGAGAACAAAAATATACCTTGTGCAATGGGGAAGTGAACAGTGAACAGGATCTTCTCTTTTTAGTTTCAGCTCACAGCCCAGTGGATCGACCTGAAAAAGGGTAGATATGATTGAAAAGGAAAGTACTTAATTAAATTACTTTCGCCGATAGTATCTTTAGAAAAAGGCACCCTCATTTCTCGATAAGTATGAATAAAGATGGTAGATGGTAGCTTCCATCCAGCTCTTCCGCCCCTAATTTTGTAAAGGAGTACGCACGCTGTAACAAGTATACTTTCACAATCAATAGTTGAATTGTTAAATACAGACAACGAGCTCCGGGCGAGAAGAATAAGTCTATGATAATGGCCCACCCGTTCAGTAAAAGTACCGGAAAATGTGTGGGATCCTACGAAATTTCACCCTTGTTCCATCATTGGGAAATAGGGGAAAATACGAAAATAGTGCGACAATAAACACGGAAAAATATTTACCTTGTCAGACAGGTAGAAGGTACAATAACTTCCAATCCGCCTTGATTTGGAGAGTTGGCCACCCTAAAATACAGCGACAATAATAAAAATTGGATTTGCGCATCCGTAGAAATTTTGGGGACATATGCTGGGCAACTGCATTTCCGTATATTATTCTACATCTTACACTCCGTGCCGGAATTGACTAGATATGCACAGAAATTAAAACCTAACCTAAGACATCTCCAAATAAACATTTTTGCAGCATATCTTTTAAAACACGCAAATTACTAACCATCCACTTAGTGTAATATCTCATGGGCAGCCCTCATTTTAGCGACAGAAAAGAAACCCACGCGAATAGTAATATTATGTATTCTGAAGACCGAATACCGAAGGGGAAAATAAAAAGGCAAACAAATCAAATATTACGCACAAAAGGCTTAAGAAAACAAAAAATGTTAAGCGCATAATAAAACATAAGCCGATCAGAAAATGAAACATTTACCTGTTAGATGAGATGTTTCCGTGGTTGTCACAATCCTCAATCCATTATTCCATACGTCCACTTGGCAGAAAACTTAGCGCGAGTCTCAAGGTACTGCATCTGCAATAACATCGTTGATGGGATGTGTTTGAAAAGAAAAAGGTAAAGCATAAAATCAGGTTGAGCTCTTGCTCTTGAACAACATTGCAACACAATTGTCTTTAGTTAACAAAGGAATGAACGAGGACAGTATATAAGTATATGCGCAACAATCTACAACTAATGGACTTACGCAAATGCATCAGCAATAGGATTTATGCAGGGTAGGGGTCGGAGTCCCTCCCCCTCGTCCAACTTTGGTAGCTATTGATACATAATGAAAAATTCTGGTGTACCGCAGCGCCCCGCGTGTGAAACAATAGTGTTAACAACTTAACTAGATCTTTCCTCTATCAATTATTATCCTCTGAGCCTCTAACGGCTTATTTCCTCTATCAAAATGGCATATTACATTACAAAGACTGTCGTGTTCAAACAAATGTGAAGCCGAACTGCGACTTACATCTTATATTTGCGCGTGTCAGATGTAGAGCGGTGATTCCAACTTCCATAATACGGACGAAAGGGCAGTGAAGACTGAAGACTCATGTCCTATAATATAGTTATACAAAGAAAAACGAAGACGAATGATCTTTATGAAATAAATGTAAAAAAGTACAAATCTTAATATTACGTCAAAGCTGCAAAGCTGCAAGAACATAAATTAGGATAAAATTACCAGAAACATAAATCAAGGAAACGAAACTAAAAACCTCTAAAATTGCTAAGGCACACATGACGCCAATGCTGTATTTTAAGTATATTCGATCACGACACAATCTGCCCATTGCAAACAAACAAACAAATAAACGCAGCAAACAAGCAATAAACAGATAAACAGTGTACTGAGTGAATGCATGTAAAATTTGCTGAAGTGAAAATAAAAATATTCGAAAATGCATGCGCGTCTTAAAGCACGCTACGCAGCCTCGGTAGACGTTAAGTGTAATATCGCGTACATTGGCCAACCACGCCCCCTTGAAGCCCCAGCTCGGGCCGAGTATTTTCCCAGCTTGGCCCGAGAAACTCGGGTTTTCCGAGCTTGGACCGAGAAAGTTGTTGGAGAATACTGGGAAAATAGTAGGAACAAGCTTGGAGAGGCCTAGTTTCTGGGAACAAGCTTGGAAAACATTAACAGAGTAAGTATGCCCCTTTTTTGTGAGGCTTTGAATTTGAAGTATCGCTTGTGCAGTATTGGAAAGTCGCCTCAGGCGGAGATAGCCGTCTGGTTTTGTAATAAAATAAGACACTACTACGTGAGTGATCATATTCAAAAACAAAACTCCTTTCCCGAATTCTCGAGTTTCTCGAGGTGAACAAATCAACAAAATAAAAGGAACATATGCAATGAAAAGGTGAGTACGGGAAGTAAATTTTACGTATGCTCATTAATATTTACGATGATTACAATTAGTATATATACCAAATCATATGAAAATGGGGAAACCTTTAATCATATATTTTCTTTTTCACTTGAACATTCATTACCACATAGGGCTGATCATAGTCAGCGAGTGCACAAAGAACGGTCAATGTCTTTTCGCGCCCGCGTTGTGTTCCGCACGAGAAGAGGACCCTATATAACCAGCAGCCACAGCATGTTTCACCAATAGACGCAATTTTGTTGCATCAGAGAAAGTCGTGTCCAGAAATCATGCAAGCATACAGGCATATACAAACTTAGCACAGCATTGAAAGTTTACAATAGTTTTCTTCAATGTAGACCGATTATGATAAAATTTTTTTGGAGAATGTAAAGAAACCCCGGTTTGAGGTTCTGGAAGGTATTTGGTTAGTTTAGTTGAAAAGTTGGGCACTTATTTAATTAAATACCCTCCCTTTGTGCGTTTGACCCCCGATAAAGAACCAAAAAGAGCTAGCTCGCTGCGCTCGCTAGCTCCGAAAAAATAAGAAGTAATAATAAAGTTACTATTCTTATTTCATTCATTGCTACTTTTGTTCTCACATAAACGCACATCAATTTTCGAAACGTACACGGAACACAAAGAACGACCAGATTAGTGCGCGCCCGCAATATACCTCGCAAGAGAAAGAGACGCTATATAGGCTGTCGCGCAGCAAAACACCTGTCGTTTTGCTAGCAAGCTGTTGGTCTGCCAAAAACCTTGTCCACATACCCAGCCAGCCGCCATATATACAAGAAAAAACTTGGGACGACGCTCAAAATTTAAAGTAGTTTCCTTCAAACATAACCGATTTCAAATATTCTTTTTGGAGAAGCTAAAACAAGTTAGCGGAATATGTATTAGAATGCTACCCGGTAGTTTAGTCGAATGATTGTCTAGGTATTTAATTAAACACCCCCTCTTTGCACGTTTGACCCCCGATGAAGAACCAAAAAGAGCTAGCTCGCTGCGCTCGCTAGCTCCGATTGAGAGAGCCAGTTTATAATGTTTTCAGACCCTCTCCACGTCTCCCTCAGCTTCGAAAGATGCTCTGATAACTCGTCTGACCGCCGAAGAAGAGACGTCGGCCGTGGTTATTTGTTCCGAAAAACCGTTCACCTACGCACTGCCCGCCCACGCAGAATACTGTTCCCTTAGAAATGCATTCAACGCATGTCAAGTTACCATACTTTAAAGGGATGCGTGACACTGGCCTTACCATTAGCACATTGATAAGAAATCAATTTTTCTGTACATTCTTGAATTACTTCGCTTTGTTTTCCTGGAATTACTTGTCTTCAGTTGGAACATGTCTGTATCATGATTTGGGTTTTATATCCTGTTTTTAAATAAATCATTATGCATACATTCTGACGTTCATAGTTCATACTGTACATTACAGGTCATAAAATGATAACGTAAAACTGAAAAAATAAATGCGAAAAATTAGATTTTGAACCTGGGACGTTCGTGGGATGTTTGTAAGACCCTAGAGTTGGTAATCGGTAAGCTGTAAGTTAAGTGAGTCGGTGGAAGTTGTTTGAAGTTTGAAGTTTATGTAAATAATTACTTGACTACGCAGAATTTCCAAATTCCTCCATGGATGTCCGTCCGGCATACCGGAGCCAATTACGTTCCAACGTCGGAACGAATTACGTTACTAATAGTTGATTGAGGCAGAGTTCCGTTCCTAATAGGGGAACGTGAATTTTTCCAAGGATGAATTTTCTGACCGAATTGCATTCCTATTACGGGACCGCACTTCGTTGCTAATACGGGAATGAATTTCGTTCCCAATACAAAATATACTTCGAATTTCGTTCATAATAGCCCGTATTCTCGGGCTGCACGGAACTTCAAAAATGGGAAGATGTTCCGGGAAAATATCAGCACGGAAATCTTCCGCTGCGGAACTGATTCCGCTCTGGATGTGTGCCAGAATACGAATCAAACGGAAAATGTTCCATGTAGTTTAACACTTTGACTTTACCATTAATTTTCTTTCATATTTTGAGTTTATATCATAATATTTTTTTGTTTTTATATATAACTTAACACATTTGTTCTTTGTTTAAAGAGTTATAGCAAATTTCTGGCATATATGTGCTTAATTTTTCATTAACGAATTGTAAATTTAACGAAAATTATTCTTTAAAAATAAAAAAAGGTGAAAGAAAAACAAATAACAAAAATTTACAAAAGAAATAAAGTAAAAATAAACGAACGGAAAATTTCCGTCGTGATTTCCCACACAAAAACCTCGGGGAAATTTTTGTATGGAAAAAATTTCCGTTTGGCCGAACGGAAATTTGCAGGCTACAAACTACACGCTCCGTTTGTCCGAGAATACCACACTTTTCGCGGAACGGAACACGTTCCGCGACGGAAAATTTCCGTGCGCCCGAGAATACGGGCTAATAAGGGACCGCACTAGTTCCTAATACGGGAATGAATTTCGTTCCCAATACAAAATATACTTCGCTATTAATACGGGACCGCACTACGTCCCTAATCCTAATACGAGACCGCCCTACGTTCCTAACGTAGTTATTCGTTCCTAACTATCACATTTTGGATCGTTTTGAAGGCGTCGAAAGCGAAGGAACAGTGGTGGATCGCAATAAACACACACGAAGCAGCATACCAGTCGTAAGCCCAAAATACATTCCCAGTGTGAAGTCTAGAAACTGCTAAAAAATATTCTTTACGAGCTCCACCAAGTCTTAAAGTGAAACAACAGCTGGTTTTTGAAACGTATAGGTGACAACGCATGTTCTAGACAAATAATACAATTAGACTAAAACATCGCGCAGTATCACCAGAGCCCCAGAGTGATTTGCATACGCTACATAGGAATATACAGTCCAACATACCCTCTGTTACCTGTTACACCGCTTTAAGTTCCTCAGCGGCCTCATTATGAACAACATTTCAACATTTCGACAGGATGAAAATACAGTACTTATCTGCACTGACACGCTTTCTATTCAAGTATCCATAACCCCCTCCACTTGGACAACATTTACTTGATGGAGGGGGTTCGGGAAACTTCAGTGCGTAACCACACACAACATAAAATCAAGAATCGTAAAAAAAAAATCAATAACTGGGTAATTTAATTGTTGAATGGCGGTCCGGGGACCATATCGAGGCGGGAGTTGACCTTCTCGGGAAAGCGAATAGCCGAGTAGACGGAGCAGAAGGGCTGAAAGAGAGTTAAACTGTAAAATCAAAAGATACAAAATCCTTACACTGTTAGAACAATACCGATGGGTCAGTGTCGGTTAGAATATTCATAAACGTAAGAGCACCCAACTGTGTGCACCTGTTTTGGACTGCACTATGAGTACCTGAGAACTGAGTGCACCGTAAGATTGCCCCGCGCGCAAACGTGCGGCTTTAGGTGTACCACGATATCGCAACCCACATATGTAAATACACACAGCACATGCGCACGCAGCGACTACTGTACCAGAATACATTGGCGTTTAGTTTCATTGCATTGAAAAATGATAAAATTATGTTATTTGAAACTCATCCAGCCGGGGCTGGTACAGTACTAAGCGCGAAGCATATCTTTTATAAGTGTTTCTAGTGACAGCTCTCAACAGAGCGCTGTTTACTAAACGTAGTAGATGAATACTGACCATAATTTGAAGAAAGTGAAGCTGTGGCCCAATCGACCGCAACGACGATGAAGTTGGTAATACGTCGACGAATTCCGTTCCAACCGGGCACAATATATCATACGGGGTAACACCGCGTAGGAATCCGGGACGGCGGAATAGTTTCTTCAATTAACAAAATCCACCAGGCAAGGGCGAGGCTAAAAATGCCACACATGATTCAATATCAACATAAACGTGATTGTGACGTCATAACATATTACCCGAGGTAGAACACATTACCTTAGTAATATAGTGCACTAAGGCACTATATAGTTCTTTGACGCGAGAGTCACATAGTCATAGTCGTGCATAATAAATATAAACTTACTACTGATTGTGAGGTCCTCCCTTCGTGGAGTTCCCTAGAGCGCCCTTACGACGACCCGGGTTGCTCTGTAGAGCAGAATCGGGAGGCGAGATCTGTTATGGAGTTTCCGCTCAGTTCAGCCAACTGCAGTAAATTTTGATTAAAATAACGCACACTTATAATTAGTAGTAGTCAATATGTAAAAAATTAGTTATGGTAAAGCACAGAGAAGACAATAAATCCTGCAAACGATGGCACTGCTATGATATTTGTTTCCGAGCTCGGCCCGCGGAAAAACCAGCTAGTTTTTTACTAGTTTCCTACTAGGTTTTTAGTCGGAAAAAGCTCGGAATACGAAAGTTTGTCGGAAAATGTGCTCGGAAAATCCACGGGAAAAGCTCGGAAACGGACAAACAGGCTGCTCCCGAACTCGGCCCGCCTATTTTTCGAGCTCGGCCCGAGAACCTTCTCGAAGAATACTCGGGAAATAGGCGGAAAAAGCGCGTAAATGCAAAGTTTCTCGGAAAAAGCTCGGGATTCATTAACGGAGTGAGGCAGGCTGAAACGGAGACACAATGCGAACGCGATGCATAAACTTGAAGGCCTACGTTTGGTGAGACTTTTACCTTTTCCGGTAGTTTCTTAGAGGTTCTCCTGGCTGTAGATAGTAGAGCAGATGGCAGATCCCTACACAAGTGGACAAACAGCGCAGCGTTGACGAGAAGGAAACTGCAACGAATCTTTATTAATACAAAACTTGAAACGAAATGCTTATGTTCAATCATTACAACAATAAGGTAACATGCTTAGGAGAACCTTATGTCCTCACTACATCCCCAGGGTAAGGTTGCACTCAGCTACCAAATCCATACCACCTATGTTAGCTCTAGTGTTTGGGTTGAATTAGCGTGTTTATGAACACAATCTCATCGGGTGACAATTATTTACGACAACATCATGCATTAGTGAATGGTATCACATTCACTTTTCAATTCAGCACACCTTACTCTGTAGGTGAACTTTTCGATGAGTGTAATTTGATTCACAATCACTTTGACGCGGGGAAATATGCACTTGTGTTCGTGCAAGCTTTAGGTAAGATTTAGGTGTGGATAGTTCAAGATGTCTTACTAGAATGCCTTACATATTCAGGAAAGTGTAAGAAACGGCAATGTGCGCATTGCAATGGCGAATGAAGAATTCTTGGAAGACATGTCTCGACAGCACTCGGCTTCGATACGCTTCACATGATTCACCCTCCGGAGTAATCTACTTCATTTGAGCTCTTACTCAAGCCTTACTCGCTCGCTCTCCGTGTCTTCGAAACACTGTGCATTCCACCACTCAGCTACATCGGTTCTCTCCTACCTAAGCACCACCTCCTTCAACTGATTCTGTTTTCTCCGCCGCTTGATAACCAATAGTCCTTGTAGGTAGAGCAACAATGTGCAGTCACATCGCTACACGTGCACCAATTCATCTCCACGCCGCCTCGACTACGTTCAGTACCTTCTTGCCCTAGATTTTGCTTGATATGAGGTCAAAAGTGCAGTGAAAATGTTATCATTCTCGTTAACTTGCGAGAAATACATTCAACTTCATGCAAAACTAATAAGAAACAAGTCAGTTTTTATTCATATGCGAAACCTTAGGTCGCGTGCCATCAATACTAAGGCTTTATCGGCTGGGATAGGTCCAGGGAGTGCATTGTTCATGCAGACACCGGTGAGGTTCGACAGCCGTCGCCCAGTACCTGGTCTAAAGTGAGGGGCGCAGTGCGGCTCACCAACCAGGCGCCTCCCTTCGGCATTTACATCTGTGACGAATGCGCATTTATCCGGGAATTATTGATTCGGGGGATGTAAAGAAATCGGATAAAGCGAAGTGAGCAATTGTGCTCGGCACCTTATTATTGATAGCACGCGACCTAAGGTTTCGCACATGAATAAAAACTGACTTGTTTCTTATTAGTTTTGCATGAAGTTGAATGTATTTCCCGCAAGATAACGAAAATGATAACATTTTCACTGCACTTTTGACCTCATACCAAGCAAAAGCTCGGGCAAGAAGGTACTGAACGTAGTCGAGGCGGCGTGGAGATGAATTGGTGCACGTGTAGCGATGTGACTGCACATTGTTGCTCTACCTACAAGGACTATTGGTTATCAAGCGGCGGAGAAAACAGAATCAGTTGAAGGAGGTGGTGCTTAGGTAGGAGAGAACCGATGTAGCTGAGTGGTGGAATGCACAGTGTTTCGAAGACACGGAGAGCGAGCGAGTAAGGCTTGAGTAAGAGCTCAAATGAAGTAGATTACTACGGAGGGTGAATCATGCGAAGCGTATCGAAGCCGAGTGCTGTCGAGACATGTCTTCCAAGAATTCTTCATTCGCCATTGCAATGCGCACATTGCCGTTACTTACACTTCCTGAATATCTATGGCATTCTAGTAAGACATCTTGAACTATCTACACCTAAATCTTGCCTAAAGCTAGCACGCACACAAGTGCACATTTCCCCGCGTCAAAGTGATTGTGAATCAAATTACACTCATCGAAAAGTTCACCTACAGAGTAAAGTGTGCTGAATTGGAAAGTGGAAGTGATACCATTCACTAATGCATGATGTTGTCGTAAAGAATTGTCATCCGATGAGATTGTGTTCACAAACACGCTAATTCGATCCAAAGACTAGAGCTAACATAGGTGGTATGGATTTGGTAACTGTGGGCAACCTTACCCTAGGGTTGTAGTGAGGACATAAGGCTCTCCTAAGCAGGTTACGAATGGCTAAATGGTTAGGGCTAACTTACAACCATAGAAGAAAGAACTTAGCTTGCTAGTCTGCAGGCGCAGGCTCCGGTTCCTTTAATGTGCCTCCGGGCCTCCGTGATATTTATTTGTTGCGAGCCACCAGCAGTTGACCATGTCCAGCTAGACATTGAACTTCCGCCCTCTTTATCTTTCCCATTGAATCTACATGTTATCATCTTCGCATCCTAAAGTTGATCGTAGTATTATTACAAAACCCAAAAATTGCGCATTCAAGAAAACCCGTAAAATCGATTGACACTATACCATGGAATCGGAACCCAGGATTATATGCGGAAATAGAACTTTAGTCGAACTTTAGTTTAATGAATATTCTCATGAGGCAGGAAAACGCAAAGCTGCATCTGTTCTATGATATTTTGAAATGGGAGTGGAACATTATAAAAAATTGCACATACACATACGTGACCGCGTGACCCTCTTTCTCAAATAGTCCATTTTTCTTAATAAAATACACGGCGGCGAGCATATGCATCATAGTAAAACGGAAACACGAAACGCAGACATAGAGATAGATTGCACTTTCGTTTCTCAGAGAAATAACACACAGCAATACGCTAAAAGAAGTTATGGTGATTCACCGCTTTCATGTTTAGATCTAATGAGCAAAAAAAACTAGATCATATAGTATTAACAAAGACGTACTGCTCCCATATCCGATTCCTCACCCAAATAGTTGTGGTCGAGCTCCAGGTCGTCCAGGTGGTCCACATGGTCCAGGGCGATGATGTTCATCTCGACGACGTCAATGTTCTCCTACTCGTGCTCGAAGGGATTTCCGAGTTACAAGAACTCGAGCAACTCTGAAAAACAAACTTATTAGAACAAACCATAATTCGTACTAAACTATTTCCCTCCCTGAATTTTAGTTTTGATAGTCGGTACACAGGAAAACGGAATAGTACAAAAAAAAACATTTTTAGCCGGTCACCTAATGGTATTCAGCGAAAAAAAAACATTGGGTGACTGGTCACGGCAAGGACTCCAAATTTGAAGAATGGGAAAACGGGAATCGTCGCCAAATGGCACCTCCATTGCTTACATAGTATTATAAAACGTACCCAAGATCGCTTCAAATAAAAGTTGGCATGCTGTAGTTCATCTGCTCCGGGCCAGTCGAGTTGGTCCACATGGACCACGGTGATGAGGGCGAGCTCGTCGACGTCTCGGGATCCAAGAACAGTCAGTATTCCACGCATTCATTCGGCTGCCTCTGCAAAACAACCTTAATATAAAAGACAGCATCAATATCCCGACATGCAGTGAAAAATATCAAAAGAATCAGAAAAAAAAGTATTTCGATAATACATTATTATTTTGAGCCTTCATAGACTGAAGAACAAGAACAATAAGTTTGCTGAATTACTTTGAGTGAATTTAAAGAATGACAAAAGCTATTAGAGTAAAACAAACATCCTGTAAATCTGAGCACTGGGCAAGCGTACGTGTTTTCCATGGGCCTGACCCAATAAAGCCAAAAAAGTAACCTCACCGATTAAACGCGCACAATGAAAAAGTGATATAAGTATTAAATGCAATAAAGCACATAAGATATGAAGTGGAACGCTCTGTTACAGTTACAGCATGTAAAGCAATAGAAAAGGGAGAAAGGAATAAAGAAAGTATTACGAATAAAGATATATGTTTAAAAAAATCGGTAAGCAAAAATACATTCCAAATCAAAAACGACTGCTACGTGCATAAACTCATAGCAGACTGATCAGGTGTCTGGAAATTGATAGTCATCTCTAAAATTAACATAATTTTCGCATGCTAATTTGGTATGCAAGGCGCGCTCATTATGCTAATGCAAGGAGGCGTGGCCTCATCTAGGATTAGTGGAGTAAAACTGTAAAACAAAAGAAGTAAAAAAGATAAAGTAATATCAGATAAAAAAACTAAGTTTACGGTAATTTTATATTTATATATAAATTATTTTGGGTCTTCATAGACTGAAGAACAAGAACAACAAGTTTACTGAATTACTTGAATAGAAAGAATGACAAAAGCTATTAGAGTAAAACAATGCATCATGTAAATCTGACCATTGGGCAAGCCAGCGTACGTGTTTTTCATGGGCCTGACTCACTGTTTCCAAAAAGTTTCCAAACCGACTAAACGCGCACAGTGAAAAAGCGGTATTAGTATTAAATGCAATAAGGCACATAAGTACATAAGATATGAAGTGGAACGCTCTGTTACATCATGTAAAGCAATATGGGAGAAAGGAATAAATAAAGTATTAAATGTGTTAAAACATTCAAGATAAGCAAAAATACATTGTAAATCAAAAACGACGGCTACGTGCATAAACTCAAGGCAGACTGATGTGGTGTCTCGAAAATGAGAGTTGTCTCTAAAATTAACATAAGTTTCGCATGCTAATTTGGTATGCAAGGCGCGCTCATTATGCTAATGCGAGGGGGCGGGGCCTGAGTCCTGAGATACGATCAGTGGAGTTAAAACAAAAGGAGTAAAAAGCTAAAGTAATATCAGATAGATCCACAATCTAAGGTTACGGTAATTTTATATATAAATAATGTTAGTTAGAATTTAGAATCGGCCTTATTTGCAGCGTTTTCACGCCGTCATTATCTATTGTCACAAATATTATTTAGTGGAGAAAATAACATAAAAAAACATTGAGACGACACGGGAAGGCAATTGTGAATTAAGAAGAAAACATAAAGTAATTATGACGGAATTAATTGATTGGTCTCCTAATTGCCGTGGTGCGAAACAATTGCAATTGCTCGGTAGCAATTACCCAAACATTGATTTTCTTTGCAATTAGCCAATGCTAAGAGGGTGCAATGGAAACAACAAAAAAATAGCCTTGGGAGCCCGTTCCATAAAATTAAATTTTGGTGGGATTGACAATTTCATAGGAAACGGAGGAAACCATTATGCGACGGTTCCTGTTTTTTTTTTCATGGTTAAAACCATTTGGTAACCACTTGGTGACCACATTGTGACCAAGTTTTCGCAAAGTCAAGTGGTCTCCACATGGTCAAAATGTGTACATCAAATGGTCCATGACCGGTCACCAAATGGTTTTTCTGTGGCTTCGACTTGATTCCATTTTCCTGCGAGGTTGATCCTTGATAGATAAACTATCATGAAATTGGAACCGATGGTAAATCAATGTCGCGGCAAATTGTTACTTTTGCGTCATGAAATCTTATTGAAAATTTATTGAAAGTTCGACTAAAAGCACGGTATAATACAGTAAGTAACATTCAATACACTAAATGACAACGACGAATCCCAAAAGATTTTGTAAAATAAAATAAACATAAAACATTAGACATTAGATTTTCAATGTGCTAATGAGACTGATGAGAATGATAACAACAGCCGATTTTGAAGAAAACTGCATTTCTCGGTCTTTTATTCTAATTATAGCCATTTGCATACAACATATGGGAATACAGTTGTCCATAATATGTTTCAAAAACCGGCAGTTATAATGCTTTAAAGTATGATAACTTGGCATGATAACTTGACATGCGTTGAATGTATTTCTGTGGGTAGGTGAACTGTTTTTCGGAGCAGATAACCACGGCCGATGTCTCTTCTTCAGCGGTCAGACGAGTTATCAGAGCATCTTTTGAAGCGGATGGGGAGAAAACCGCAACTGACGAGGAAAAGAACAGCGAAGAGGGCGAGAGTGACAGACGGGCGAGACATGATCTGATGCGCTGAAAAAAATTGAGTTACTGATCATATAAATAATAAATATACGTGTTGTTCAGGAGTTCAGGTTACCCCACGTCAAGTTATTATACAAAAGAACTACAAGTTATTATACAAAAGTAAAGTAGTTGAAGTCAGAGAAGAATAAAGTAATAATGTAAGATCGCGAAGCAGTTTGCTCTACAATAGAAGTAGTGAAAATGTGTATAACTAGACTCTAGCTAGTAGTGCCTTATATACCACACATTTTCTAAATGGCCCCTTTTTTATTTCTTCCTCTACTAAGGCGTTTTGGATTGAAATGCTTACATTAATCAACTTCTTGTCTGCGAGCCTAGGTTTTTCCATAAAAATGTGATAATTAATTGACAAAGTCTAGCGTAGATCCAGTTTCGAACGTAAAGAGCGTAAAGAACGTAAAGAAAGTAAAGAACGCAAAGAACGCAACGGACGTAAAGAACGTAAAGAACGCAAAGAACGTAAAGAACGTAAAGAACGCAAAGACGTAAAGAACGTAAAGAACGTAAAAAACGTAAAAAACGTAAAAAACGTAAAGAACGTAAATAACGCAAAGGACGTAAAGAACGTAAAGAACGCAAAGAACGCAAAGGACGTAAAGAACGTAAAGAACGTAAATCTTTCAGTCTTTTCCCTCGTAAAATAGACAGCGGATTCGTGTTTTATTGCTTAAAAGGTCGGGGTCACTTCAAAATCTGCATTTTGTTCTTAGTTTATTTGATGTGGCCTTTATTATGACAAATATGAATCCCATACAGGAAAACGAAGTAATTGTCCAAACCACAAAAAACCGTCGTTGGCCCGTCACCAAATGTACTTTCCCGAAAAACCATCTGGTGACTGGTTTGTGACTGGTTCCTGACCATAGCTTTGAAATCTTGTATTTGAAACAGCCCTTGAGTAAAGGAGCACGCTCTTGTAGATGGCCCAAAACTATGGGAATGCTATGGGAATGTCTTCCCAGACATAGCTCGGTAACACTTCCCTGAGTTCTCATAAAGAACTACCGCAGGCACATAACTTATCTAGTTTATTGTTAGCGCGTTAGCACACGTTGGGCGTACGCCCACTGCGAGCTTAATGTTAGAGTTTTATTCGTCGTAAATGAGTTCAATATATGTAAGAACCAAACTTTGTATAGAAAATAAAAGATACCCAGAATACACCAGGAAAACTGCTATCATAGATCAATAAAAAATTTTTAGTGAGCTCAAATCTGCCGAAAGAATCGTTGCCAGAGAACTTCGTTAGAAAACTAGGTTGTCACGCGGAGGCCTATTTAGAATTTGGAACCATCCGTCAATATGAGAATAACATTTACATTACACCTCGGTCTCCTACAGTGTACCTTAGATGTGATTTGCTATTTGTGCGACTGTTTAAAGCGAAATACCGGTCGGTTTCTGAAACACAACGTGGACAGCCGAATTCATACGTTTTTATGCGCATTTGCTCGAATTTAGCTCGATTGTTTTATTCTAACCATAATACTCAAGAATCAAGATGTTTGTCAAGCTCAAGACCACAGATGCACAAGAATGATGGTGTACTCGATGTGTTTCAAAAACCGGCCGGTATTTCGCTTTATGGCTTCGACCACAATGGTAGCAACCCAATTACGAACGTAAGGATTTATACATAACCATTTATTTAAAAAATATGCATAACACACAATGCATAATACAGACATAAACCAAGTGACCATGATCAGTTACAGAAACATGAGCACAATAATGAAGGAGTGCTGCACAAAAAGTAGAGACGAGACATGGTCTTATTGTATATGCTAATCTCAAGAGACAAGACCACCTCACCACTTCCTTTAAAGTATGATAACTTGGCATGCGTTGAATGCATTTCTATGGGAACAGTATTCGGCGTGGGCGGGCAGTGCGTAGGTGAACGGTTTTTCGGAACAAATAACCACGGCCGACGTCTCTTCTTCGGCGGTCAGACGAGTTATCAGAGCATCTTTCGAAGCTGAGGGAGAGGAGGAAAGGGTCTGGAAATATTATAAACTGTCTCTCAAAATTGACATTCCTTTTACTTTTGCAGATGCAGATGCTATCACTTTCAGTGTTTTATGAAAAAAATAAAGTGGTTGTCCTAAACCTAACAATTAACAATAAGCATAGTCAATTGCTCAATTGCCCACCTCACTAAGAATCTTTCTCAGATGAATGCTGTTGCACAGAAGATCCTCATCGGAAGCCGACTGGCCAGCCCATTCCAGGTCAACCGATCTGAAAATGTAAATTATGTACAAAGGGTGGCGGAGGATTTGATCCAGCGACCTCTTGCACGCTGGTTCCGCTCCCTAACCACTAGGCAATCTGGTAACTTTTATTTTAAAATGGTTAACCTCTTCTTTCTTCCTCCGCAACCGCATCCGCAACCTCCGCCCAGGAAGCAAGCTTCACTGACGAGGAAAAGAACAGCGAGGAGGGCGAGAGTGACAGACAGACGAGACATGGTATTTGAAAACTGAAAAAGTTGAGTTATGCGTGTGGCTTATTTATTATTGATTACCTAAAAATACACGTTGTGGAAGGTGAGCTAGGACCGCAGGTTTTTACAGATCGCATAGTTTACACAGATAGTCGCTGGTAACAAGTATAAACATAAGATTTGAGAACTTTTTGAAATAACAGAAACAGCTCCTGTGACAAAAACTGTAAAAGAAATAACTGGTTATGATATAGACTAAATTAGTTCGAGTCAGAGAACATTAAGGGGAGTCTGGGCTTCTGATTGTAAGACTAAGACCACATAGAGTTTATCATGAACTGTAGAAGCAGTGAAAATGTTAGTATCTACTCGCCAGCTAGTCGTGCCTTATATACCATACATTTTCCAATTAAGTTCCTTTTTTTTGTTTCTTCCGCTATGGCGTTTTGGCACCTAATATATAAATTAATCAACCTCTTGTCTAGTTTCATGTTGCATTTTCCATAAAGCCGAACAAAAAGGTGATAACTAATTGAGCTAGGATGGGTCCAGTTTTGAGGCTGCGGAATGAAACAATCAGTAGAACTCCTAATTCTAAACTAGAATTGGGCTCTGCGTGTAATTCCTCGTACTGAAATAAAAACCTACCTGAAATGGTCATTTTTGTTGCAGGTATTTTTTATTAGTTCAGTCCTACGTAAAGAGCTAACTTAGAATTAGCTGAATGTTTCACTTTGAAAATAAAGGTGGTATTTTGCTGAGGGATAATTCTAACGGAACTATGTGTGTACACTTGAACTGTATTTATTGATTTTTCCCTTGTGAAAAGGTGTTTTTATTGTTTATCACTGTTTATCAAGAACAGCTGAAAATAAAGCTAATAAACATTCGGCTTTATAACATGTTTTTTGTTCTACTAAAGTATTTTCAACCCACATTGGTACCCAACAAAAAAGAAGTAAGAAAATAAATGACTCTTGAGTATCTTGAATATGTCACCTCGCGTAACTAGCGCCATAATTTTACCCGCCGTGCCGCACGAGGGCTTAGGAAGCAGAGGGAGAAAGCGAAGGTCGCAGGCACGAGTGCGGTAGCGCATAGGATAGAAGTATATGCAAAAACTTCTCTGCTAACCTACCTGTTGTGTTGTGATGTTATGCATTTGTTGTACATAGAAATATGCAGGTTTATGTTTTTTTTCTGGTAATTTTAACTGTCTGCACCATGGTCACCAGTCTCATAGGCGCCTCGTATTAAAACTAGTGTTTCCTCCGAATTGTAATACCCACACACTCGCTCCATCAGATATTTATTTATTTATTTATTAAATAACATCACAGGGTGTGCATCACAATGAAATGATGATAAGAAAGTTGTATACAACTCGTCGGGTTGTCGTTGTTTAGCAAACATGTAATAAAACGATATGTGATAACAATGGTAATCAAGCGTACTGTATAAATAATGGCGTCAGGCATTTCAAGCTTTGGAAATATTTGCCGCGATAGTATGCTATGTGGGCTTCACAAAAACACAGTGAAGTCTTCGCCGTTTACATATACCTGTTTATAAAATATATAAAAATCCTTTCATATGTCAGTGTAATTTTCTGAAAAGAAGGATTCTTTACCAAACTACAATACAACAAACTAAAAATAAGTTGATAGTTTCCTGTTTGTTCCTAAGTTAGTCAAGAAATTTAACCCATAAATCCTAACTCCTTTCTTCAAGTGGTTAGTGCCGCGGCTAAGCCAAAGGAAACTCGCCGCTCGCCGCGACCATTACTGCAGTATCGCGGCGACAAATCGCTAATTAAGCGCGCGGCGCGACAAAATATGGGCGTTCGGAACGGGGCGCGCATACTTGGCGCTTATCAGGTGTGAAGATCAGACAAAGTTTGTCTTTTTTAAGGGTCAATTCCGGTTTTCTTACAGTATCTAACTCTAAAGACTACAGTAGTGACGAGCGTGGGATTCTGTACTGAAATTGAAACTGTTCCTTTTTTTTGTTTCAGAAATCTTCTCTTTGTGATGGGCAAAGAATTTTCTCGTACATTGTCTCTTTGTGCTGAATTTTTTTTTCTTTTATTTTGTAATAACCATACTTTGTGGTATAGCTGCCCTTCGGTGTATATAACTGGTATAAACAAACCGTACAGTCTGGTTTTTGTACATACGTCATACATAGTCAACCGTTCATTATAGGTTTTTTTAAATTAATAAAATAAAAAATAAGCTTATCTCTGCCTGAGTCCATATAAACGTAGACTAGTTGCTTGTTCGACTAGTAAGCTAATATATTATGACATATATAGATGTTTTGTACCTGTTTCTTATGTGATCAAAACTATCGGGAAACTTATTGTATGATATATGCTGACCTCAATTGACCTTTTATGGAAATGCGCTCAACCGATATGTTGTATGCAAATTTCTTCACTCGCAAACAGCTGTTCTTGACTCGTGCGAGCACTGTGCTATTCAAGTAACTTCCCTGTATTTTATCTTCATTTGAGTTGGGCTTAGAATCCATTGTGTAGACGTCTTGTTGTGTTTAATCGATGTAGCAAATGTTTATCATTAGTATGAATTTTTGCTTGATTTTTTTTTCTTTCATATCTTGGTACCGGACGGCTATTGCCGCCTGAGGCGATTTGCAAAGTTTAAAATGCAGGAACCGTAAGCACACTTGTGTGAAACGTTTGCAACGTATCTTGAAAAATCATGAAATAAAATTCGGATGTCGCTTGCTCAAGACTTGACTCCGGTTCTGCTTTTATAGCCTTTAGATATTCTAATTCTCGTTCCGTTCACACAAACAACAAAGTAAACTCGTCTCCTTTAAATAATAAGATTAGAATCAGGGTTGTGAAGTTGTGAGTAGAACACAGTGCAATTTCAGAAACATTGTATTTGATGTTTTATATGAGTGAGTACTTTTAGTATACCACGTACGAGTAGTAAAATCATGATAGATACTTCGAGAAACAATATTAACTAACGATATAATCTGATTGGAAACTGTTCGGAGAGAACTTAATCAATACCGTAATGCTATAATGCTACAGTATTCCCTTCTGGTGATTTGTTTCCTTTTTTGTTCTCCTTTCGCCGCTTTGTCCATGAGCTGATTGCAAGGAAAATTCCCCTAAAACTAAAATACCTGCAGCGTATAGAATCAGGCCTGCGCCTTGAGCCTTTGAATGTCAGTTTTGAAGGGATGGGTTCACCACAAATCCGTCCCTCTTTTATAATTTACATCTTCCATTTTCAGGCGAACACAGAAAATTAGCATTTTTAAAAGCGCATGCCGGCAGTATCACATTAAAATAGCCGTCCCTCGACTTTCTTTTCCAATACAATACCCTCTTACAACTAAGAAAGAAAGAAAATAACCTCAAAACGAAAAAAAAAACATAATTTAGTCCAGTTCCACTTTCAAATAATGGTGTTAGTGCGGCAAGATGAAAGGGCGGTGCGGCACGCTTTACATGCCCTTCAGGGGCACTGGTCGAATTTGAATTTTCTCCAGAATACGGTAGCTGCGGCAATTGGTAGCAAATTGAATTGGATGCTGGGGGCCCATTATCAGCTCGTATATTGGGTAGCGTTGATTACTCTAGTTAGCATATAGATGAAATTGGCGGGCGATTTTGGATTTAGCGGATTGGTCGGTTAGAATATAATGGAGTCAAGTAGTACAGTAAGCGAGATGGGAAATTTAGTGCCCTGTTAAAGTATTACCATAAATTTCAAAGTGGTACATCACCTTGTTCGTAGCACGTTTGTCGAATAATGCATTTGCCTATATTGTGTGCAACTTTGTGGTCCACAATGTGCCGGAAGGGCCAAAGGACCCCAACAGCTCATAATTTGCATACAATCTTGGGAATTCATTTGTTTAGAATAACCACGCACCTTGCCAGTTTAAATGTGAAATGCAAGTAACCGTTATCAACGATTGTTTGTGGTTGATGTTTGCTCTCATTGAGAAAATAAGAAGAAGACGAGAGAGAGAGAGTGAGAGAGAGAGTGGGAGGGAGAGAGAGAGAGAGAGAGGAAGAGAGAGAGAGAGAGAGAGGAGGAGAGAGAGAAAGAAAGATCAATGGATGGAGAGAGAACCAAGAAAATGATAATGATAAATTTATCATAAATCGTGGGAAAAAGTTGGCTCACACATAGGTGACGTATATATTGGTTAGGTTAATTAGGTTACTGTAATTGACCTTTCATGAACGTAGTTGGTGCCTACAAGAACTTGAAAAGGAGAAATATTACATATAGAAGTTTAGTTAGACATTCGTAATTTAAAGTGGTGTAACTGCAGGTTTTTTTAAACATATGATGGACACCTGCAGAATTTGTGTCGATTTTTTATTATGATCATACTCATTGTAAGCGGCAGTTACATATGGTCTATAGGAAAGCAGTTTTTCTACATGTTTCCAAAACCGGCTGTTATACTGCTTTGAAATACTACTTCGATATGATATGAGAATCACATAGGGATGACGTATTTTTTTTTGTAGTGAACAACCTTGACCAGTGCCCTACAATAAATAACAAATCGTTGTCAGTTTTATATTAACCAGCAGGAATTTCGAGCTGATTACTATATCACAGTGATTTATATTTCGCGCGCTTTTTTCAAAATCCCGCGCAACTTTTTACGGTAATTTATAGCAAACCGACTTTTTTGAATTAATTTATGGCAACCTGTACATGCATGTTGTATGTATTGAGAAAAGAGCACAGTTTGAGAAGAATGTAGTTTCAATTATTTAGTTTTAGAAATTTTTTTATAATAGTAAGTATTCTACTTCTTTATCTTTGAACATTCTAGAGTCTATGAAACTGTGAAAACTATAAACAATTCGGTCAAAGCGGAGATAGCAAGGTGTTCCATCAGTAAAAGTTTAAAGCGAAATATCGGCTGGTTTTTGAAGAGTACACCAGCATTCTTATGCAGCTTATGAAAATGAGCATAAATTAGAGTAGAAAATCGAGCTAAATTCGAACAAATTAGCATAAATACGTAAGAATTCAGTTATCCACGATACGTTTCCAAAACCGGCCGGTATTTCGCTTTAAAGGGAATATGTAGGCCCTTTTTGAAGTTAAGCTGTATTAGTAGAATGCGTGTTCCCCATTAAGGAAACAATAACAAAAGTTGTCTACAATTACCCACTTGAAAGATAATGAATTACAAAGTTCGCCTTTTCCATAGTAAACGCGTTAATCAGACCCGTGGCATAAATTTGGGTCTGATGGAGGAAATTTCAACTTATATCGGCAAATAGCAAGATTCAAGATGCAGGGCATGCAAATTCGTATTTACATATTCAGTCGCCTATTTAATTTAACGTCTGGTATGGAAACAGTACTTTCGCGTTCTTTGCTTCATTGTGAGTGCTTACATATTCCCTTTAAGTTTATAATTTGTTCATGACCACTGTGAAAAGTGAACCTACTTACTGATAAACCATGTTCCAGAAAAGCCATAAACTAATAAACACCAAAAAAGTGAACCTAAACTGTATTTTCTTGTGTTCTCGAAAGTTTCGCAATAAATTTTCCGCGGCCAATCATATTGTTCGTTCCGCAAAAATTTCGCGAAATGGAAAAATATAAAACGCAAATAAAACATTTTTACGATTCGAGCGCGCGCGTGGACCACCCAGTGGAAACGTGCACATACATGGATAGATAGGAAAAAATGAAGATTGTAGATCATTCGTGAGCTTAGGCTGTAGATCATTTCTGCGAAATATGAAACGTTTCGATAAATTGATTGTCACTTTTTATATGATTCCGGTCTTTAGTTTGTAGATCATTTTGGTTAGATGTAAAATACTGATGTAGATCGTTGTTCTTATTTCTTGTCGTGTAGAATTGGCCAATTGTACTCCGCACCGCATAACCGCATGACCGCATGACCGCATAGACACCGCATGGATACCGCGTGCGGTCAAACACCGCACGGAAACCGCACGAGTTTACCAAGCACCGCGCGGACACCGCATAATGTAGGCGGACACCGCACAGACACCGCGCGAACTCGAACCCATCGTATACCGCGAAATTCTACGCCGTGATTAAGATAATGTGCTCCACATATCTATTTTCTGCGGGATTTATATAAGTTAGAGTATTGGTTGTTTGTTAATTTAGAGTATAGTATTTTACCATCGGAATTTCTGCATCGAAACTGTTTACTTTACCCTATTACATTTACTTCAAACCACGACATCGTTTTTCACGACGTTGAGGTCTTTCCAAGAGTCTAATAAACATTCCGAAGCAGAATGGAATAAGACGAGGTGCACCAAACAGCAATTATAATACTTATTACATTTAGGTTAAATTATACAAAACTCATAAAACGTAAAACTGTAATACCTAATCCCATAAGCGGAGGTGCAACCTCTCTTAAGCCTCTACATTAGGAAACCGCGCCACCTACCATTGCACCAGAATAGCGCTTTTTTCTCTCAACAAGAGAATACTGGCTCATATGGCTAATCGTTAAATTGGTGGTTAGACTTGAGCTTAATTGGATCTCTTCATTTTCCAGGAGACACATCTCACAGCCGCGATTCGAAGTATATAATAGGGTAAATAAAACAAACAACTTATACCCTAAATTATATAAATCCCGCAGAAAATAGACATGTGGAGCACATTATCTTAAGCACGGTGTAGAATTTCGCGGTATATGATTAGTTCGACCTCGCGCGGTGTCCGTATGAGATATGAGACCCGCGGTGTCTGTGCGGTGTCTGCCTACATTATGCGGTGTCCGCGCGGTGTTTGGTAAACTCGTGCGGTTTCCGTGCGGTGTTTGACCGCACGCGGTATCCATGCGGTGTCTATGCGGTCATGCGGTCATGCGGTTATGCGGTGCGGAGTACAATTGGCCGTAGAATTGTGTATAATTGATTCCCAATTTTTAGATTATTTTTTACATCAAATGTAGACCAGTTCAGCAATTTTCAACTTCGGTTGCAGATTGTTTTTGAGTGCATGATAGCCAATTTATTTGTGTCATTTGTCATTTGTTCGTAATTCAAAAAAAGATCATTTTATAAATTATTGACGTTCAGTTTGTAGGACATTTATGTTGTCTGGAACTTTGGATGTTGATAATCCTGACTATAGTTTATACATCATAGTTGTAAGTCATTCAGCTGTTTTTAGATACTGTTTTTCTTAAGGGCAAGAAGCATACTTTATGATTTGTTGAACGATTGGTTTCATTACCAAACAACTATGCTGTCAAATTCATAAGCTTGCCTTTGCTTTACTGTAACTAGGGTTAATTGCCTAATTAACAGCCGACCCCCCGGTTAGTGCAACACGAGAAGGGTAAAATCATTACCGTAACCTCTAAAGGGTAGAACACTCATCTCGGCAATTACGAGCCATTTTACGACTCACACGGGGGCGCCATACCTAATTAGCATAGATACCGAGAAAGGGAGTCCCGATACCCTTTAAAGGGAGATTTATGCCCCTGATAACTATAGCGGGAGCACCTGTTAACTCTCTTTAAATTTCCCGAGATGTATAAGTTTATGGGGTCATTGTCATGCGATATAATACAGATGAGCGTAACAGCTGGGATGCGATGATTTGAAATTATAGCCATAATAATTGTTGCTTTGCTTGAGTGGATTGTTTTGCTACATACGTACGGTTAAGCTGGCGAAATATGAGGGTCACACCCATACAAATAATGTTAATGATAAACTTTGGTGTTTAACTCCTTAGCTATCCTTACTAACAGGAAGTAAGGGACATGGTACCGTAAAGGAGTTGCGCAAAACATTTGGTTGCACCCGGAATCGAACATGTGCACTATTTGATGCACGTCCATACTACAGTATTCCAGAAAGATGTCTAAGGATCAATGTGTTCTATAGCTTGGGTGGCCAATAAAACGGTGATGAATTCTTTAGACAGCCGAATGTGAACTTTTTTACTTGCGCGCTTGCTCACTTCTGGACCACTTGCGCACTTTTTGTGCAAGTTGCGCGCTTTTTGCCGGCGAAATGGCGGGAGCTTCAAATGGTGAGCGGCTTCTGCGTAAGGACCATATATTATCGTGCCGTTCTTTTCGTGATTACGGTAGAGTGAGCAGAATATAGAAAATGTGGTTTGATCGGATATATCTTGGGCGTTGTGGAGTTAGGGTATAGGGAGGAGTCAAGAATCTACTTTAACCTTCATACTTCCTATTCTAGGCTAGCTATTCCGATATGTTAACCAAAAATCTATCCAGATATTCACTTTTGTAGCAGATTTTATAGCAAAAATAGTTTGTTTCTAATGGGGTTTCCTCCAAGTATGGAGAAAATTTACGGTATTTTGGAACTACACGAGAATATTTGAATATTATTTCAATTTTTCATATTATATATCCAAGTTTAGTGCAGAACTACGGTAGTATTGACGGAACCACATCGAATTTTTGAGAAACTGTGGCTTAATTTGACAAACTTCTCAGCATCCTTTTATATGATACAACACTTGTATATTATGTGTCCATAAATTATTATTATTAAAAAAAAGTCATTTCTGTTCTAGCTTCAGTTTTTTCAAATCATAAAATATGCGAGTATTTGTCCAAGTGTTACCTAAGTTCACTCAAGTTTACCTTTACCAACTAACTGTCCTTCCAAAGCGTCCGACGTTTTGCATTTCTCTAATATGTTCTTTTCTTGTAACCTTACTATTCTCTCAAAATGTTCGAGTGTAGGTGACTTAATGATCAAATTCTTGTTGCGTGCGTCACCCCTAGTGTTACCTTGTGTTGAACGTGTTAGGGGTTAGGGGCTATCTGACTTAGCGGCCCTAAATCACCCTAGCTGACATCGCTGACCGATGTAGTATCAGCAGCGGCACGCTTTTATCCCCGCCAGAATTTTATAGCCTCCTTCCGGCCCAGCCTTAGGCCCTTAGGCCTTAGACGTTGAGGTTTAAAGCTAGGTGGGAACGGTGTTACAAGCTGGCAAACATTTATCCATGGTTTAGTTCGGACCCAGGCTCCTCGAATATATGAATTAGCTGGATTCTTATATTTGGCGTAATTAGAGTTTTCCCATAAATTGCCCTTATTTATAAACTAATCGTAAGTAGAAAATTACCAATTGCTTTTATTTTATTGGTCCGCTTGGCTTGAGTTTTTTGGCTGCACAGAATTTCTTATGCGAACTTTAAAGCGAAATACCGGCCGGTTTTTGAGACGCATCGAGTACACCAGAATTCTTATCTATAAAGCAAATGAACTTAAATTATAATAAAAATTCGAGCAAAATACGAGTAAATTAGCAGAAATAAGTAAGAATTGTGTGCTCCACCGTTTCAATAACCGGCAGGTATTTCGCTTTAACGGTTTTTCAAGGGTTTTGATGAACAAAAGTTGCATAAAGTCGACTAATAAAGCTCCTCACGGAAACCTCAAACACTTTGAAATCTATGACCTGTAACTTGATAGCCCTAACCCCTAACCCTAACCCAAAAATAGATAATCAGAGATACTTACTGTTACGCATGTCGCAAGCAACTCCGTCATTAGTTACATAATAGTATGTAAGGTTTAACTTTATAATACACGCGCCTAATTTTAAACCTCTTGTTAAACTGATGTTTTATTGAGGTCTTTGGGCGAAACTTAATACTCTCGAGTTATTTCTCGAGTTAACGCAAGACTCCTTCCTTTATCTCTACAGGCACATCGTAGGCACCCGGGCCCATAAATTACGAGCCGTCCGCACGGTATATCGCCCTCTTTTCACCGGGGCGGGCTCGCCGCCGCACCGGCTTTTGCATACCGAGACAACCTATTGACCTTTTAGTTTATTACTTGGCTCCTGGTTATGTGTGCATGCTTATTTCTACTTACTGATGGCGTTGCCAAGTATGCTGCCAAGCAGTATTTTGGAACTACAGGAGAATATTTTGTTTTCATGTTAAGTATGCAGGTTTCGTGCAAAATACGGTAGTATTGACCGAAACACGAGCCATATTAATTTTTCATATTAAATATGCAGACTTCGTGCAAAACTACAGTAGACTTGACAGAAACACGGACATTTTTGGGATACTTGGCAACCCCATAACATCTAGATGGCGGTGTGGAATGTGGTTGTTGAAATGGATGAACCGCATTTAGATAGAGCGTTATTGAAGTCATGAAGCGCTTACATTTGTCATTATTTATTTTGTTTTACATTGATAACTGTTTGCGTAGCTCGTACTCAAAAACAAAGGTTCATTTAGTTTACCAGTTTGTAGTTCACTAGTTCATTATACTCTATATATGATGTTTCATATTTAAGACTGCACTTATTTGAAGTGGTTTTCGAATTTGTGATTTTCTTCCGTTCCACATATTGTCGGATAATTTGTGCTATTTTCATAAACTAATCCACTAATCTAACTATGATTGTGGAAATTCAAATCGCACAAAGTAGAACAAACATTCACCAAACCACGTACCATACCACTTTAATACCAATACCTATTCTAATCCCAAGTAGTACAAAAGTTCACCACTCATCCCAAATCAAAATTGATTGATTCGTACGTCGACCTACCGCCGCGCTATCTGATTTACCGCCCGCACTTTTAACTTTTAACGGCTCGCGCACTTCGTTTATGGGCATGTTCCGACGAGGGTAGTGGGCTTTTTATGAGCGCGCCCGGGTCTGAGTCAGCGCGTAGCGCGCGGTTCGCGTGGACGCGCCGGTGATAAAATACACTAGCTGATGACAAGTGATAGCTGTTTAGAAACTGCGAGACTGATGAGACAGTACTTTGAAAGGGGAAGGCCATTTAAAAAGCCTATCGTTGTTTTGGGGTAGGAGGTAGCTGCACATTACCGGAAGTGTAGCCGTTGAGTTTCCGTTTGCAGTTTCAATGTTTCAGTTTAGAACTGATTGTTAACTATGGCAGCAGAAGCAACAAGTCCATCGAGAATTATTTGCTTTTGAATATCATAGTAACTTTAACAGTTAAAGCGAAATATCAGTCGGTTTTTGAAACACATCGAGTACACCAGAATTCTTATGCAACTTATACAAATGAACATAAATTATAATAATTATCGAGCTAAATTCGAGTAAATTAGCATAGATGCGTAAGACTTCAGTTATCCGCGCTGCGTTTCAAAAACCGACCGGTAATTCGCTTTAAAAAAATTTATGGCCATTGGCCAAGTTCCAAAATCTTACTTAGTCTTCCTGAACTCATGCTATGCTCATGCCCTTGTTCTAGTGTATTCTATAACCTGCCCAGTCATTTTCATTACATTCTCTCGTTTTCATTCTCTCGTCTCTCCAACCTTTGTCTACTATTTCTCCGATTTTCTCAGCTGCGTCTCTCGGCGAAGCGCAGCCTCTCGCCGCTGATTTATACCGTCTTTAATTCCTTTGAAGTATGCCGCCCCTCGGGTTGACTGTGGTACACACCTAGAACAGCGCACAACATTGACATACACCTGAAAAGTGAGGGGATTCGAATTATTGATTGATTTTTAGGTATCGATTTTTTTACGTATTGGTCGATTTGTTTTATCTCCAGGCCATAGGTGTTGATCCGCCTGGAACGTTGCATAGAGGGTTGACAGGGTAAGCTTAAGCTTACAGTAGGATACAGTAACTGTTAATGTGATCTTGAAATGGCTAACAGCGTTAGCTCCGCAGCTACGCTTTACTTTTATTTCTTCATTGCTTTAGTTACCTTATTGCTCCACAGCTAAATGCGTTTGAAACATGTACGTTTCAAACAATTTATATTGTACATCACAACAGAGTTTTTTGTTGCTTCTGAATTTCTAATCTAAATTTATTTTAATACCATCATCTTTCGATAAAAAGGAAACTATCTGAGCACTTCATTCTCATGAGCCTCCTCCATCAAACAAAAGAAATGAACACTTGCTTTTTAATAATCTGCATTTATTTACGTTGTTCATAATATCGTATTAGACATTTATAAATATAACTCTTAATTTTAATATCTTTCCGGTTCAAGGGTCCATCAAACTTACCATTAGCCACGCAACTTTGTGATGGTTTTTTTTCGATTACTCTGTATGTAATTTGCATTTTTACAGTAGTCTCCAATTAGCATACATAGTCCCAATTATCCAATTATCCAATCCAATTAAATGCAATTAGCCTATACCGTACCACAAAAACACGGAAATTATAGTTATACTGTATCTCTAATTAGCCTACAGTACCCCCAAAAAATGAATATTTGCCCAAAAGTGTCAAAATGACTGATTAGGTTTCGTGGCGCAGGCCAATGATCGCACGGGGCGATCAATCAACTGGCAGCAAGCCTAAGACAACGACGAAAGAGTGTGCGAAAAGCGGAGAGCGCAGACATATTTGCAGAATTTTACTCCAGAATTTGGAGCTACCGTAATCGGAGCAAGCTTTAGATTGCTTGAATATGAGCTAGTTATAAAAAAGACTTTTGTTAATGCGACACTGTGACCTGTAACTACTAGTAAAAAGTTTCTGCTTGCGACAAACTTTAAAGTGAAATGCCGGCCGGTTTTTGAAACGCATCGTTGACAACTTAATTCGTACGTATTTATGCTAATTTGCTCGAATTTAGCTCGATTTTTTATTCTAATTTATGTTCATTTGCATAAACAGCATAATAATGCTGGAGTACTCGATGCGTTTAAAAAACCGGCAAGTATTTCGCTTTAAGAAAACAAAATGTTTCGCAGAGTAAATGTAGGGTAAGAGACAGTTGTGTTCGATAGTTCGTGTACCTCTCCTGTACCTGTTCAGTAGATGCTAAGCCTCATAAAAGTTACGTGACGTTGCCGTTACAGTTACACCCAGTTTAAGTTACAATTTTCCTAGTTATTGCTCAGTGCTAAACGTTACGGTATTCACCGTAACTTTCATTATCAAAAAATTGCAAGTAAAGTTTTGCATACAACATTTTGCAAGTAAAATGTGAAAGTATTTTTTTCCTTTAAAAAGTCGGCGTTTCCTTTGATATTCTCCCACAGCAACTGTCACCATAGTTATCACTAGATTTGATCAGCGGCTGCCGTTTTATAAAAGATGGACAACCATTTGACTACTGTAGGATTTATTGATTATGGTCTCTGTGATTAGATACGATATTCTAGGGTGTTGAAAAAGGGGGGTAGGTGTAAACTCTTGTCTTACAAATTCTCTCTCAATGGTCAACTTTGCAACAGAAATATAGATGTGGTGGAATCTGTAAAGAAACGAAAAGACATTTTTTTAATAGGTTGTACTTTTTTAAAATTTTAAAATTTGTTTTACGCTTCAAGAGCGTGCACCTTTATTCAAGGGTGAAAATACAGATTCAATGTTTGCTTATGACATGTTCCGCAGAGGTCCTGAGCAGTAGGCGACGAGTCCCAGATGACAAATTGCTCGACGTCTTCGGGCTAGGGCCAGAAGGGATCGCCCATGATTCCCTCGCCTGGCGGTGGTTTCAAAGGTGTCACGGGCCGGAATCGAACTCGGCCCGTGCTTACCCGAATACTTAAATTATTCACAATCCAATTGTGATAAAGGAAAGAGACCAAGCCAAGCCAAATCATGTATGTAACGGAGATCTAGGCCTACGCCGAAGAGACTTACTTTAGTTTTAGACGTGATCCTAGATCCAGGCTCAAGTTAAGCTGAGAAAAGTGCGTAAACCTAGGCGTAAGCCTCAGGTTAGGTAAAGGAGACTAGATACATGAGAGATTTAGAGATATCCCGCTTAACCCTCGCCATGAAACAACTGTGCTTCTCCGGACACGATAAATGAAGCACATTTCGGCGGCCAGCCAACTTCCTATATCACTTATTTTCAACAATTTCTACCAACATCGCTCACCTTAGGCCCCAGATAATTAGGCTCATTAGTCCAAGGTAATTGAAGACAATTATTCCTTCTAATGAGCTTGCGGTTTGCACCTCTACCTTGCTTTCGCGTCATGCTTTTGCTTGCCAACTATCAGTTAACGAATGGTATGGGAACAAATCTTGTTACTTTTTACAGTTCCATTTAGGTTGCATAGCGTAGGGTTATTAAGTATCCAGGAATTATTTACCTCCCCTCGATGATATTTTTGTTTGAACAAGCTATGTACATGGCCAACTCTGATCTGCATTTCAATAAATACATTCCTATTCTTATTACTGGCTGCAATACTGTTCTGCTGTGACTTCTTAGTTTTTTCTTTTGCATGTATTTTTCCATAACTGACACTAAAACAAAATTCTTTATTTTTCAAGTTCAATGTATTCAGTGTATGAAATTTGCACTCTCAGGTTCTTTATTTAAAAAAAAAACTTGTTTAGACGAGCTGCAAGAATCTTCTAAATCCGTGGCCTGCCTCTATTATATTCGAGGCCATAACTATTCAAGGAAGAACGGAAAACACACTCGAACACGTGACATCTAAATACGAAAGAAGTAAGTTCAAATTATTTTATTGGTTTATATTATATTATATTATATATTATTTATATATTTATTGGTCAAATTATTATAAGTTAAAAAAAAACAAGCCACTATTGCAACAGGTGATGATATACTGGATAAAACGGCTCAAAGAAACATTACGAATTTCGAAGTTTTTCGGCTGGCGGCTAAAACTGCTTACAATCAGGCGCAGTTAAAAAATCCCCATTTTTTCTGTAAGATAAGTACAGGTTTACACAATCTGACATTCGTGGCCTAGCGTCCAACTAGTACACCCAGGTACACCCAGGTACCCATACGCACGTTGAATAACATTACGTTCACGGGTTTACGAGAAATTGCATACGGCGTTCCCTTCGTCATATATTCGTGCAGCTTACGTTGCGTTGTTGTGAATGAATGAATAAATAACCTACAAGTAAATTGGCAACAAACCCCCGGATTTTTTAATGATATAATGTTTTACTTTCCAAGTCATTGATCGTCTATTTAGCTAAACTTTAATCAGTCCATAGGTATTACCATCAATCGATAGTTATATATGTATGTACCTCTGCATATCTGTTACATAGGAAACGGAGGAACACACAGGAACACACGGTTCCCTGGGTTTTTTTCGTGGACCGACCCATTCGGCGACCACTTGATGACCAAAATTTATCGAAAACCGTCGTCAACTGGTCACCACCAAGTGCTTTTGAAAACCACTTGGTGTTAGGCTACTTACGATTCTTCTGTGGTCTGAGCAATTCTTTCGTTTTCCTGTGTGTACCCTCAGTACCTCAAAAGAAGTTTCTTCCCCGTCGCCCCTTCAGTGTAAACGCATTCTTGTCCAAAATCTTTTATCATTCAAATTAGGCAGTAAGGGCGCATAGCGCGCCCACCTGCGCGCCCTTACAACAATCGTAAAATCAGCGCGCAGCGCGGGGTACTAGAGCGAGGAAAAGATAACTTTCAGCTAACACACGGAGGCTTACCAGAGACCGTACACTTTTTAGTACAAGGATTGTAATTTTGATATTTACATTGATGTCCTTGCTGTTAATTGTCTATTGCAATGATATTTTTGTTAGATTTATATGTTTGATTACTTTGCTGACTGAACTTTTTGAGCGTTTCCTTTGACCTGAGCTGCAAACTAATTGTAACTCGAGCAATTAATAAACACGCCCCTCATCTGATTGAATACCTTTTATGAGCACAATGTAGCAGAAAACGTTTGTACATGCTTTCCCAATTTTTATGATTGCTAACAATAGCCCGTATTCTCGGGTCGACGGGAATGTTCCGTTTGGGAGCTCATTCGTATGCAAATTTTTCCTCCAGCTAGTCTAGATAGTCGAGAAATTTGCATACTAAGGATTTCCCAAACGGAACGTTTCCGTCGACCCGAGAATACGGGCTAATAAGACAATTATCTCCAAAGCGACTCTTGCACTTTAATAAAATCCATAGATTTCCTATACTTTTTGTGCTGCTAACTACGTTCATGTTTTATTGTTAGCTAGGTATTAGTTTAAAGCGAAATACCGGCCGGTTTTTGATCGCGCATCGTGGACAACTGAACTCTTACGTATTTATGCTAATCTGCTCGAATTTAGCTTGATTTTTATTATAATTTATGTTCATTTGCATATGCTGCATAAGAATGCTGTTGTACTCGATGCATTTCAAAAACCGGCCGGTATTTCGCTTTAACTTTTTATTTCTAAATTATAAGCTCTTATTTCTGCCCAAGTTGCTACATTGACCAAGTCGTTCAGACCAGGTTGTAACCATGAGAGCGCATCTTTATGGGCCACTAAAAACCTGCGTTAGGACCAGATAATGACCATGTAATTGCCCTATCCTAGGGACTAGATCCTGAACATTAAGGGCCCACTTAATGACCTTAATGACCCAAGTTATTGTGTCGAGAGTGAGCAATTGGTGGGAGCATATTGTAGTTTGGCAATGTTTTTGTAGCGATAACAATTGCACGTGGTATGTATACCTGGATCAGTAGCTATTAGAAGTCGAAGTTTATAAACTAACAAAGTTTGTCTGTCAGTATGTTTGTGATTGTGAACGTTACGCTCGAAAGATAAAAAGCTACACATACCATAACAGCTAGATCTGGAAAATGTCTTTTGCCTAAACGATCCCAACTTATTTTCCTTACTGAAAACTTCTTGTACTATTCTAAATTCTAGTATTTCGTAGTATTTCTACGATCCCAAGCTTTGAAACCATACTATCCCCTCCCGACTACGGTAGATTTATAGGTTCTAGAAGTTACATAGTGTGCAACTTTATTTTTGAATCAACTTCATGGAAGATTTAGATTTCCTGGAAGAAGCGAGCAAGAAGTGTATCTAAATCCGCTATCCACACTTATCTTCCGTAATGATTCTGTTTATCTTGTTCTCAACATAAACGGACCTCTTTATAGCTGTATGACTATTCTTATTGGTCGTTTGCCTGTTCATTACCACGTAAAAGAGTTTAAGAAACATGTTTAGTGCAACTGCGCTGGAATTATCGCGCACTCTTGTAGATATTGCTATTTTGTTGATAATTTGATGTAGTATCAATTATAAAACGCTTCGCATATTGTTCGCATGTTGCTTTAGCTAAATTGCTATGTAATCAGCCTACAGTATCGATGAGTATGAATTGTATGAAGTATGTGTGTTACTAGATATCGAATTTAAGTTGTACTTCACAGTAGTTACACACTTGATGTAAGTCATGTGAAGTATTATTATTAAATGAAAACAAAGCTGTGTGTTGCAAACAAAATGTCTGTGCTCTAAGATCGTGGTTCGGTTTTCGAAATCTGTTTTTGATTAGTAGGCGCAGTTTTCTCGAACGGCAGACAATTGATTTTCATTTTTTTTTCTTGTGTGTGAAAAGTGTTCGCTTTTAGCTAATCTCACTTGTAATTTATTCAAATTTCTGTTTATGGTATAGAGGACTTGTACACAGTATACTTCTTTGAGTCTTCGATTATGCCATCTGATCTGATTATATAATTTGAGTACATCAGAGGTCTCTTTTCGCCGACTATCATAACTATAGGAATTTTCTGGTACCTTTTCGGCCTTGTAGCGCTCGCTTTGTATGGTTTTCAGCTAGTTCAACAATTGTTAAAAAATTTCTTCTGTGTAAATAATATCTTAAAATTGCCAACCTCAGCAAATCAGCACACTTATAAACTGAGCAATTAGCCACCGGTTTGCATTTTTGTTTTTGAACCATGTGTACATTTACGGTGTCAGATAAGTACAGTTGCAAGGAAATGCACTTAAATCTCGCCTGGGAACGCTAGGCCTGAGAACCATAAGGTCACTTATTTTTACTTCCACCGTCTGCTAGTTTTTAATGGGGTGACGCAACCCTTTTCGAGACTGCGAATAATGTCGAGAGCGGGGAGTTTTTGGGATTTGAAATTTGTTTACAGATAGATTCTATGGATTTTTTGGAAATTTTGGTGCTTTTAGAGTGCTTGAAAGAGAGAGAAAAAGAGAAAGAGAGAGAGAGACAGAGAGAGGGAGAGAGAGAGAGAGAAAGAGAGAGAGATCGGAAAAATGCAAAGTATTTTCACCCGTTTTCTAAGTCTGTGCTTTTGAACCAACCGTACATCATCATAAAACTTCTATACAAGCTCTACAAAAATTCAAATAATGTCCTGTGGATGCCTCTCTCTTTCTCTCTCTCTCTCTCTTTATCTCTCTATCTCTCTCTCTCAAATTCCCACGTTTTACCATCATTCACTTGAAGCATGGTGACATTATACCGGGTAGTACAACCTTTTGGTGTCTTTGATGTCCTCTTTTGTGCCATAAGTTGGTGATAGTACACCGGCGTACACCCAAACTTCTGGGTGGGCTAACAATTTTTTTTTAACTCAAAAGGTTCTAAAGAAACTCCCGCCTTTTGTTTAAAAAAGCGAATTTGCACTTTTGAATGTTACCCACACAACGTGGGTGGCAAAGCAAAGTTGATGAATTTGAATATTGCCTTCAACTGCCGGGAGAAGAATTACTTTAAAGAGACACAAAAAGTGGGTGGCGAAATGTATAACAGCCGGTTTTGAAATGGATTTTGTATAACTGCGCTGCACGCACCATATGAGCATTATTACAAATATGAAAAAAACGCAATTCATCGAGCTCGCATAAAGAGTCTGAACTTGTTATCCATCATACGTTTAATTACCTAGTGAGGTTTTGCATATGAGGTGGAACTATTTTAACGAAAACTACCTATCGTAGTCTGCAGGTCTATTCCATACAGTGGTAAAATATATTGCTTCGTACCATAGTTGGGCTCACCATGCTCTTCTGTACTTTGGACCTAGCGTGTACTGTACATTCCCTAGGTTGGGTTTAAACCTCACAGACTAAAAAGACTATTAGTTTTTAATCAAATTTAAGGGAGTCTCGAATATTATGCAATCATTCAATTAATTTCCATGTTCTCGGTGGAATGCTGCCCCATTGCGCGCTGCGCAATTGTTGCGCAACGCACACGTGCACTTGATATAACAATGATAATTTCTTTTGTAATCCACCAGTTCAGACTTTTTTGTAATTGAACGTACACTTTAAAACGACTATTTACTGTCTGAAACAATTCCTTATTGTATACTGTACGTAGCGATTCGGTGTACTGTATTTCAAGGGTGACTGTTCAGTGCATAGTGTTGGGAAAACAACAAAAAAACTCGGATCATGATCCTACAAGAGTCGGATCACCAGACTCGGAGTTTTCTTGGAGCATGATCGGAGTTTTTTTGGTGTGACTACGGCATAATCCGATAATTTTGGAGTTTTCGGTTTCCTGTGGTATGGTACGGTATCGTATGCAGGGCAAAGCAAAGCCCAAACATATTAGTATACCTTATACTGGACCTTAACATACTTATTGTTCGTAGACATTCCAAAACTATAAAGTATACGCTATGCACTAGAAACAAGAAACTATAACCCGAACTATGAACTTCAAGTTCAGACACTTTGCTTGACTTTCGCTCTTGATTCAAAAATTGTTAAAGGGATCGGCTCACCTCAAATCGTGTCTGTTTTTTCTGTTTCTTTATTTTCTATAAGGGATAATAAAAATTTGGAATACAAAAAGTAGTGTTCTATTTCAATACTCACGAAGATATTAGGTGATAAAGTGGTGGATCGATCGGCCCGAAATGAAAAAGTGTTAATTGTCCCATACAAACAAGGCAGGACAATTACACTTTTTCATTTCGGGCCGATCGATCCACCACTTTATCACCTAATATCTTCGTGAGTATTGAAATAGAACACTACTTTTTGTATTCCAAATTTTTATTATCCCTTATAAAAAATAAAGAAACAGAAAAAACAGACACGATTTGAGGTGAGCCGATCCCTTTAATGTCGAAAGAAGGGACATCCACCACATCATAATAAAAGGGCATTGTCTCTAGTGAGTCTGTTAAAAAAGGACTTCACTGCCTTAATCTCCCCTCTCTCTCTCTCTCTCTCTCTCTCTCTCTGTCTGTCTCTGTCTCTGTCTCTGTCTCCCTCTGTTTCTCTCTCTATCTTTCTCTCTCTCTGTTTCTTCCCAATTCGTTAAAACCCATGTTTTTATCACCTCCCATTTTTCATTCGGTAGTCCTTTTACCTTTACGGTGCCAGTCAAAAGCGGCTTCCGAGCTTTTCGAAATCTAATTCTAACTCAAAATGGACCCGTTCAAGTTTGTCGCCATGTATTACAATGGTAAGTGACTTTTAGTTTTTGGATCAGGATTATTATAAGGGTCGTATGCAGAACGGCGCGTTAACTGGTTACCAGAACTGTAAGGCAACATTTGGAAAACTAGCACCCCGGGTTCGACTCTAGCCTTGAAGTAGTGATCTCCAACCAGAGAGGAGCTAGATGCCTTTGTGGGCCTTATGCCCCTTATGCCGCCTTATGGTATCCTATTGTGAAGAAAATCTCATCGAACTTTTAAAGAACCGTGGTCATCGTACCAACTTCACCCGGGTTCGATTGAAACCCTGAGACCATGTTCACCACTCCCATTCCCTCGTGGAAATTTTCCCTGGGGACAGAAAATAGCATTCTAATGGGAGACACACAGATAAAAAGACGTGAATATGGCCTCTGAAACACATCTTCCACGGGAGGTACATTGGTGATAATTGTGGATACAAACTTTCCTGTTTAGAGACTTAGAGTTATTAGCCCGTATTCTCGGGTCGACGGGAATGTTCCGTTTGGGAGCTCATTCGTATGCAAATTTTTCCTCCAGCTAGTCTAGATAGTCGAGAAATTTGCATACAAAGGATTTCCCAAACGGAACGTTTCCGTCGACCCGAGAATACGGGCTATTAGTCCCTCTTTCCAAAGTCTTGACAAAACTCCCTCTCCCGGGTGGTCCCCGTTGCCAATTTGTCATCCTCATTCGAACTACTTCGGTCTCCCAGACCTCCCGGCCGGGAGGTCCGTCACACTTTTTGCGCAACTTTTTCCCCGCTCGCATCCGTTGCGCGCCCGACTAGCGCCAGCATTTCTTTCGGTGTACGGTACCACATGTTTACCTTAGAATCTGGGAATTGCACCCAGATTCTTTTGTTTCTAAGCCAAGTGTGCAAAAAATGAGGAAACGATTGATTGATTTGCATTCTTAGATTTAGGAGTGACAAATTAGAGGTGCCTTAGAATGGGTTCTGTTAGCGGCAGTAGATCGTTGGGCCCGTTGAGATTTACAAATATGCTTTGTGTTAATAAAGCTGGAAGCTCTAAATATAGGCATGCTTACAAGTTTTGGATATAGGTTTTTGATTGGTATTCTAATTTTAAGATCACGTTGAGTACAGTACACTATAGTAAGAGTAAGGCAAGGTACGGTATGGTAGGAACGGTATACTATAAATAGCGCAAATAAAGGACCAACTATGGCATTGTTGTGTGACTTCATGAGGACAAGGGTAGTCCAAAATATTGAATGTGTATCAAGTCTGCAAATAATTTATTCTGAAAAAATACGATAAGATGGGTTCTTTTTGACATTCTTCTGGCTTGAGCTTGCTTTGATTCACACATCTTTTCCGGTACTTTATAGTAGTCGTTCGCTAAAGTTCTGTAAATAATGACACTGATTAGGTTACAACTAGCAACAGGAGTTGTGGCCTCTAAGTCTCATTCCTGTATCACTCTCCCTCTCTTTCCTTTCTCTCTCTCTCTCTCTCTCTCTCTCTCTTTATATCTCTCTCTCGCTGACCTTTATCTCTCCCTCTCTCTCCTTCTCTCCGAATTGTTAACTTTCCCTTTTGATAACTTCCTGCTTTACATAAGCGTTTTGATGTATAGGTTTATAATCGACGGGCGGTTTATTACTGGTTCTCCGGTTATGCGCTTTACTCACGATGTGTCTGCCTTTTTTATTGACTCCGCTAAATTACCGGTGAAATATAGCGTGGGATATTGTGGGGAAACGGTACAATAGCACGAACTATGCAAAACAATGCACTGGGAAGGAATCGATCCTGCAGCTTCTACGAAATATCGGACCACAACCCAGTGATTTAGTTCACCCGAAAATTACGTATTGAAGCTTACGGTAATTATGCCCACTAAGCCTAAGCCAATACAAGCAGAATTAAGCTTATTGTCGAGTCGTCTTCCGCAAGTTCAATTCCTGCCCTTACCATTTGCTTTGCAAAACTTATGATCTCATACCGTTTCCCACAATTTTCAACTCAATATAATATTTCACCGGTAATTTAGCCGAGCGAATAAAAAAAGTCCACACCGAGTGAGTTCAGTGAACAAACGAAACCAGTAATAAATCACCGCCCGTCGATTATAACCTGCACATCAATATAAGCTAGTTAAGCGAAATGGCCCGTTTAGCATTTGGCGTTGGCGCATCATAAATTAGCTCACAAATTAGTGTGGGGGCTTTTTTTTCTGCTTTAGAAGCCAGACACGGCACGCGCGACCACGTGTGTGGCCTTAGCCTTACATATGGTACGAATAATTTTGGTTGAATAGCTGAAAATACCTTGATTTATTCCTGTACACTATGGTTTAGATCCAGGCTTATCCGATTGTTGATTATGAACTGGTACTTCGTGACAGTTGATTTTTTTGAAAGCGAAATACCGGCCTGCTTTTGAAACGCATCGTGGACAACGGAATTCTTACGTATTTATTGTAATTTGCTCGAATTTAGCTCGGTTTTTTATTCGAATTTATGTTAATTTACATAGGCTGCATAAGAATGCTGGTGTGCTCAATGTGCTTCAAAAACTGACCGGTATTTCGCTTTAAACCTATATTGCATTCCCATATGTTATGGGCACAGTATCAGTTATTTACATCTACTTGGGAAGTAGATCGTCCAATAAACGGTTCAAAACCCGGATGTTATACCTTTTTGCATGCAATGTGTGAGTCTAGTAAGTCTCAACGGTGAACATCAAAATTTGAACCGATAAGTAACACCCATTGTCCTCTCAACAAAACGAACTGTAACTAATTTTGTCCATCGGAATTTTTTGTGAAAACGTAAACAACTTTAAGATTCTTTCTTCAAAAACTCTTCTTTTGGCTCCATATCAATTTAGCAGCATCCTTATTCTTATTCTTTTATATCACAGGAAAAGGTATAATTGCCCAGACCACACAACAACCGTCCGTAGACGGTCACCAAATGGTCACCTAAAGAAACATGTGATGAATCCAGTGACCATTTGGTGACCAGTTGACGCCGGTTTTCGATAAAACTTGGCCAGCGACAAGGTCACCATGCGGTCACCAAATGGCTTAGCACACGAAAAACCGGAAACCGTCGCCAAATGGTTTCTTTGGTTTTCTGTGAAGGTCAATTCAGGTTTAGGATCCTCATTCCGTTCATAACCCCATCCAACCCTTTAAAGGGTCAGGCCCACCGATATAAACCTATATTTATTATTTGTTCATAATTTTTGTAAAGGGTGTTTGTTATAAAATATACACACTGTGTTTGAACTGGCTTCACCATTGCAAAGCTTTTCACGTAAGTTTTCCTTACAGAGTATACAGTATGGAAAAGCAATTGCACCCTTATTTCCTTATTGTGCGTGTCCCGGGGGCAAATCGCTCTTTTTTCTGTCCCTATGAGCCTGGCTATACAGTCGGCTACCCGCGGGACACGCGCAACAAGGAAATAAGGGTGCAATTGCTTTCCCATACTGTATACTCTGTAAGGAAAGCGAACGTGAAAAGCTTCGTGATGGTAAAGCCAGCTTAAACTCAGTGTGTATATTTTATAATAAACACCCTTTACAAAAATTACGAACAAATAATAAATATGGGTTCAAAACGGTGGGCCTGACCCTTTAAACCCCAAAGCAATTCAATTGCAATTGCTCCGGTGCCGAGGCGAGAAGTTGCAATTGTATTTCATTTTTATGAGTCTCTAACGATGTGGCCGGCGGCACCTTTGAAGTTCAAGAGCTACTAAGGAAAGAGATGCTCCTTGGTAAGAGATTAGCCGAATGACCGCTGAGAAGTAGAGAAAGAGAGAGAGAGAGGGTGTGAGGACGATAGAGAGAGACTAGCGATGCTCTTTGGTAAGAGATTAGTGGAGAGACCGCTGAGAAGTAGAGAAAGAGAGAGAGAGGGAGTGAGGACCGTAGAGAGAGACTAGTGATGCTCCTTGTAAGAGAATAGACGAGAGGGCGCTGAGAAGCAGGAACACTAGAGAACGACTTTTACTATGTCATATTCGCGGAGAACGAGAGAGAAAGGAGAGAGGCAGATACCGAGAGAAAGAGAGAGAGAGAAAGAGAGAGAGAGAGAGAAGAGAGTCGGGAGAGAGCAAGAGGGAGATAGAAGATAGGCTTACTGTTAGCATTGGTCTTTTACCTGGCCCTGCGCTCAATCCGTCCCTCCGAGACCCAAATTCTATTTCTCAAACTTTTTACCGTAATCACACACCTGTTAGGTGTATATCAAGAAAAATGGATGAAAGAAATATGTCAGTTGTTTAAGCAGTCACTGTGAATTGCTCTGATCATGACAAATGTTTAGTCGTCAGGCCAGGTAAACGGGAGATTTCTATCTCGTGGATCCTCATTTCATCCGGAGTACGGTAGCTGGATTTGATTATCGATTGACTGGTCTGAAATTTTCGTTGCTTATAAATTTTATCAAGCTTCTTGTTCCATTTTGAACATCTTATTCTTGCAAATTTTAAGTAAATAGCCCCTTTTTATTCTACATAACTGCAGAACCACATATAATTGTTCTATTATACAAGTTCACAGCTTCAGTTCATGTGCCTAGCTTCTTGACTCCCTTTTTAACTTTGCTATATTGTCTTTACCTGATAAATTCACCTTTCAGTTCCTATTTTCCATATTTATTTTTTTTAGTTCCGCTCCTTTTACCAGCCGCCATAGAGTGTCGCTACCTAAATTGGTGCTTTTGTACTCGCAATGTTGACTTGTTAGAGAGAGAAATTGAGAGAGAAATAGAAAAAATGCAGAGAGAGAGAGAGAGAGAGAGAGAGAGAGAGAGAGAGAAGGGAGCGAAACACAGAGTGAGAATTAAAGAGAGCAGTACCGGATAACCCCAAATTTAAATCGAGAATTTGTCACCGGATGTCCTACGGTAATTATCGTCATCCCGCCACGAACATGTGATTTCATGAAATTGACCCCTGAAACCGCACCGGTGCCTACTCATTTGGCGAAAGTGCCGCGGAAATAAAGCGCACGCTAGCAGGCAAGGTAGACACAACGGCACCATTAACCTATTTTTGGCTATCTGGAAATTTAAGAATCTCAGTTTCTTCTAAAGAAACATCACCACCAAAACTATTATTACTTTTTTAGATCACCTTTCTTTGTGTATAAAAACTAAATTTGTACCCAAAAATAGAGTGCTGTTAACTTTGTTAGCAGAGCGTTTAGCATTAGGTTGGCTCTGGACTGCTCAGAAGAGGCGGTAGTAGGAAATTCGCATCATAATCATACGGCAATTGCCCAGCATTATGCAAATTTGATAATTGCTCACTGGGAAGCTGCACTATATGGAGTAGCGCAGCTTTATTCGACATAAGCTCGTATTTTGTTACACTATGTGAAGTTTGTACATTGTCCTCGTCTCTTGAATACAGTACTTTTTTATCCAAACTTTCTAATAACCATAACCAATCATTTCTAAAAACTCTAAAAATTAGTTTGCAAATTTCTCTTTGAATCTGAAATGTCCTTCCATTCTCAATTTATTCTAGTGCAAGATACACACATCGATTTGTAAGGCCAAAACCCCTAAAGTCACATAAACCCCAATAGCTCATGTTTTATGTACTGTAAGTTAGCGCGACTCGCACTACAAGTTTATTGTCCAATTAGCCATTGCCCTAGGGTAAGGCCCACAAAAAGTGATGTATTTTGGAATTGCTAAGGGTGATTGTTTTTGCTATGCGAACATAAGCACAATTTGGTCACTCCTGAGCCTTACCCTTTAAAGCGAATTACCGGTCGGTTTTTAAAACACATCGAGTACACCAGCATTCTCATCCAACTTATGTAAACGACCATAAATTAGAATAAAAAATCGAGCTGAATTCGAGCAAATTAGCATAAATACGTAAGAATTTAGTTGTACACAATGCGTTTCAAAAACCGGCCTGTATTTCGCTTTAAAACATTATAGCCCTTGCACACTTGAAAACAAATGTGCTATGGCGTCCGACTGTTTTTCCATCACTTTTTACGTTGTGTTAATTTCAGTGGCTCGCCTTGGTTTACGAGCTCTCGTAACAATCCTACACATACTTAACCCCTGGCTAACGATCCGCTCGCTAGTAAATAACACTTCACAAGCTCGCAAATTTCAACTTGCCGCCAAACGGTCGCGTAATTACCGCGGAGTCATTCATTTTTACAACCTTTATGGGTCGTTGGAAACTGCAAAGAGACACGCTTCTGGGCCTAGTTATGCCCTGTTTATGATTAGACAAGCAACGTTTGTAGTTGTGATGAGTAGCATAAATTAAAGCGAAATACCTGCCTGTTTTTGAAACAGATGAGTACACCAGCATTCTTATGCAGCTTATGAAAATGAACATAAATTAGAATAAAAAATCGAGATAAATTCGAGTAAATTAGCTTAAATGCGTAAGAATTCAGTTGGCCGCGATGTGTTTCAAAAACCGACCGGTATTTCGCTTTAACCAGCAGAAAGCCAACACTGTCCTGTGCCAGATTTTAAATTTATGCTATTTATGTTTTTCTTTTAGCGAATTTTGTTCTCGTTTTCGCGTTTCATTGCTCAGTTTTTAGAGCTACCGAGAACTAATACATATCTACCTTTCCAAATCGTTTTGCTGTCATATACCTACAAACATACGCGACCTAGCGTAAACAACTACGCGCAATCATAAACTACTACTGACCATAAACTAATATAAACTAAATGTAACTAATTTGAGTTCTGTTTTCGGACGAGCGAGGCGCACAAAAAAACTAATCCTGAAAAAACTGACTCTACATAAAATTTGAATGTCACTTCTTCCCCACCAGACCTCCCAAGTCAAATCCATGTACTACATTTGAAAATCACATTTAGATTGGGAATTTAGTGGGTGTATGTTATGTACGAACAACGCGTGTACTCTTTTAAAGCGGGGCGCATCCTGCCGCCTACTCGGCATACACCATTGAGATCAAAGCGTGCCGCCCCCCGAGGCCAGGTTTTCAAAATATGGGGTCCCATTAGGAAAGTGACTTGCGACGAATGGTGTAGCAATGAGATTTTGAATTTGCTCATGTACTGATGGGGTTGATTTACATTTGACTAATAAGCAGCGAAGGATAGAAACGCGGTTATAATAGATAGTTAGTCGAACCGATAATTGGTATCCATGATGGTGTCGAACTCTGGTAGTTTATTTAGCAGTCAACGGTGCTAGCCACTGCGCTAATGGGTACGATCGGTTATGGTAGGCCTTTGTTCTATATATTCTTGTCTGCCAAGAAAGCACTAGGGAGAAACGAAGAAAGACAAGAGATAATTATTATTCATACGCAGCGGCGTATCCGGCATACGGTAGCTCATATCTCTCTTCCCTCTCCGGAAATCCTCCCTCCCCACACTTTCGTCGTCTATGTTCTCTAGCTTTCAACGCTGACTTCTGAATCTCTAGTTTCAGAGGCAAGGATCGAAAAAGCGTCATTAGGTCGCTGTTGTAGTTGGTTGGCTGTTTCCAGGGCTGCTGGGTGAAGAGAAAGCGAGAGAGAGAGAGAGAGAGAGAGAGAGAGAGAGAGACGGAAAGAGAGAAAGCGAGAGAGAGAGCGAGAGAGAGAGAGAGAGGGAGGGAGAAAGAGGGAGAGAGAGAGAGGTGGGATGGAGAGAAGGAAATATCTGAAGCGACCCCCATATTTTCAACAATGCATATGATAGTTTTTTATGTAAATCAGTCAAATAATTCGTTATTCAAGTGTTAGGAACCTTAGTTATTCAAGTGGTCGCTGTTAGGTAGGAACCAGGCGA